>JACJUY010004586.1:0-11277 GCA_014220935.1 Platorchestia sp. MABIK | reverse complement strand
TCCTATTCGGCCTTAGGTTGGTGTCGGTAGGGGAATGGAATTTCACTACTTCAGCATTGCTCTGAGGGCACAGATTGCTTCACTGACAGATTTGATCAGCTTTTGAGTTAGTTTAAGCCTCCCTAACCGCTACAAAAAAAGAGCGTATCGAAGAGAGGAAAACGGAAGGCACTTTTTAGTATGGTTGACATAGCAAAAAAATCATTTCGACAAAAAGAAGGCCTTCACAACTCTCACCTCGGGCCCTCACATTTTCCCCCTGGGAGCGCTAATTCCCATTGCCACAATAGTGGTTTCCTTCCTGAAGAGTTGCTGCGCTGACAAAAGAAGCTTGAAGCCTCTCTATGAGGTTAGATTTTAGTTTAAGCCTCCCTAACCGCAACAAAGGCATTCTAAGGAGAGGAAGGAGGAAGACACCATTTATCGTGAACCTAAAGGAATGCGTAATCTATGCACAAGGTCCACAGAAACGATGTGCTGAGAAAGAAGTTCATGAAACAAGCTAAAAGTTGAAGAAGAAAGTAGTAGGTGCTGAAAAACAGGACAGCAGGGAATCGAAAATGACGGTCCGTAACAAAACGAACCAATTTTTCAACAAAAGGCTTTTCAAACCTTTACCACGGAACCTCTCTTATTCCCCACGGGAGCGCTAATTCCCATAGATTAACTAGTTGCATCCTCTTCAGGGGCGTCCCTATGAGAGGAAGTAAAACTAAATAATTTTTAAAATTATCATCGATACTTGTTACCAATGATAACACTTTATTATCATTAATTATTAAAATTTGAAGCGCTTCCGAGTAAAAAAAGCATGAAAAATACTCAGAAAGGTAGAATTAGAGATCTTCGAATTTACTAATAGAGAAATATTAGATTTAGGAATTTCGTGAAATTAATTTTAATAATATTTGAAACAAATAGGAAACTCAAGGACAATAACTTTGCGCAAAAATTTTCACGAATTAAGCATTTTTTTAAGAATGCCTCACATCTGACCACAGTTTAAAGACCAACAATAAAGCAAAGAGGTATATTGAATCATATGTTCAGGTAAATGCTACGTACTGGGGGGGAGAAAATGTCTTCAACTGCTTTTTGATAAAAAGGGCAGAAAAATAGCTGGAATTACTTCCCATCCAAATGATATCTAACCAATAAATCAAATGAATTGAAATCATTATCAGTAAAATGTGAAAAAAAAATTCTACCAAGCTCTTTTATCGTTTGAGAAATGAGTATTTATTCTGTCATTGTCTGCAATTTCCCTCATTGACCATAGATTGCTTGGGTAATTCCTATCTTGGAAATGATGATACAGATTAGATTTTTAGGAATTTAAAAACTAAGAAACCATGTTAGAATCTCTTTATTTTAGAGTCTTTTTATCTCTAAAAAAAAAACAGAGCTCAATAGCGCCAATAGTTCCCCCATTGTTAATTTACATGTAGATTTTATTATGCCCAAGTATTTTGTATAGAAAAGACTGACTTTGTTCTTCATTTCCAATTTTGCAGACTTAAACTGAAGATGGAGCTGGTCTCGGAAACGTTTCATAGAACTGACTTAGTTCCATAAAATTCATAGATCGTGATCACGAATTTATGGTTCGTAAGAAATCTGAATTAAATATGATTTCAATACGTGGTGCTTTCTTCGTTTTCAAATTCCTAATAATCATTCGCCTTAAGGAAAGTAACTTCCCCGAGGTTAAATTATTACAGGAGTTAGTTTAAGCCTCCCTGTTCACAGCAAATGCGATCTAAAGAGAGGAAGGAGGGAGGAAGGTACCATTTAGTATAGAGTTAAAGGGAACGTGGAATCTTTGATGAAATGGCATAGAAACAGTAAGTTGAGAAAGAAGATTATGAAACAAGATCAGAGTTGAAGAAATTAGCAGGCTCTGGAAAACAAGACAGCAGTGAACCGAAAAAAGATGGTCCTCAACACGAGGGAAATATTTTTGGTTTCAACAAAAAGAAGGCCTACCTAACTCCTCTCAGCTCGAAATGGGGATACAACAAATGTTAGATCGGTTTCTGCTCTGCCAGTTTTCCAGTCAAATTTTCGGGTAAATGCTAACAAAATATTAGATTAGATGTTAGTTTGAGCCTCCCTAACCGCCATAAAGGCATTACAAAGAGAAGAAGGAAGAAAATACCATTAATCATGAAACTAAAGGTACGAGGAATCTATGCACAATGTGCATGGGCTTAGTAAGCTGAGAAAGAAGGGTATTTGTGAAGGAGAGGACAGTAATCGATTTTCGAATTTTGGTGCTTATACATTGGTAATTAGATCGAAATGACCAATTTTTCTTCCATGCACTTTCCGTCGCATATCAGTATTAAACGAGTTATAGCGGTCGACGTCAGCTACGTATACCGCTTAGGAAGACTGCTAATAATTCGAAGCTGCGGTGATGTATCACCGGACACGAAAAAAACGCTCCTACATCATTTCTTCGTCGAAGCTGCGAAAGTGTACCCGCCGGCCTCCGAAAAGCAACGTTCGATCGCAGTAGATCACGAAGCTGAATCTTCAGTTTAAGAATAATTTCTTCTTCCTTCAGGCGCAGGTTAGTTGAATTTTTTAGGTAAGATAATGTAACCTATCCTAACCATTATTAGAGCGCATAACAGTTGTTGAAACGGATAGTCCATTAGGGGCCTTCCCCTCCTTTTCCCGCGCTTCAAAGAATAGAATTGCGGTAGGTAACCTACAGCTATAACTCGTTAAATACTCATTTACGGCGGAAAGTGCATGGAAGAAAAATTAATCATTTCGATTTAATAACCAATATTCAAGTACCAAAAATTGGAAAATCGATTACAGTTCTCTCAAGAAAGAAAGGCATCTCCTTCACAAATACCGAAAATTTTTATCAGCGAAAAGAAAGACGCCCTAACTCTGAATTCGGGACCTCACATGTCCTCCTGGGAGTACACATTCCCACGACCGTTGAACAATAGTTTTATCTTCTTGGAGGGATTAGATGAGCACAGTGCATGTTCTAGTTAGGACTTCTAGATCATCTGAAATCATAAACATAGAACTAAGCATCCATTGAAGCCTTACACAATTTCACTTCCGACAGCTGCTACAAGTGTTGCTGACCATAAAAATCTGTATCTAATCAATGCAATTCCAAAGCCAAGCCGCAATTTAGAGCAAATCCTACGGACTGCGCGGGTAGGTTCGGTTTGGCCCATTTCACACCGAGCTAGCAAAGCAGCATCTAGCAAGCTCGCATGAGCTATCTAGCAGCATCTAGCAAGCTCGCATGAGCTATCTAGCAGACGGTCTGCGAGACTGGTAGGTAGGAATGTCATTGTCACCTCGCATGCTGGATGCTGGATTAAACGTGCGAGTTCAGTGTGAAGGAAACGGCTCGTAATAGTTCTATTCCTACCTACCAGTCTCGCAGACCGTCTGCTAGATAGCTCATGCGAGCTTGCTAGGTGCTGCTTTGCTAGCTCGGTGTGAAATGAGCCTTAGGCGAGCAACGTGACAAATACGAGGCTAAAGCAGCCGATAGACGATCAATTTTATTGTCAAAATCATTGACAAAATCATATTGATGAGATTTTTTGTTCCCCACAAAGTCAATTAATTGACAGTCGTCAATCAAGCCCATAGACGATCCATTAAATTGTCAATATTCATCATTGTCAATTATATAGACAATAAAATTGATCGTCTCTCAGGAGACAGAACTGCAGTAGTCCTCACGTCATCTAAACCACAACACGAACATGTATTAACCAGTACGCTTGTTTTGTGACGTACCTGCATGTCAAACGAGCGTTGCTGCCCGAAACATTTTTTTGTATTCCACTACGTACCTGACAACACACGTGACGGTTGCTGAACGCAAAATGCTTTGCACAGCGGCCGCCGACTCATTTTTTCTCTACATGAACTTGCACTGACAGAAGCACAGGACGCATCCAGAGTGCCGCTGTGGGGCTGTGTGAAACGTTCGTCAGATCATGTGAAGGGTTCCTCGGGTAATGCAAAGGGCTTGTGTGACCATGTGAAGGTTCATCGGATCCCATGAAGGTCCGTGAAGCCTCGTGAAGGTCTGTCAAATCACCAAAAAGTAAGATTATTTCGTCACACCATGCGAAGGGTCATCAAGGCTTAATTGCTTAGTGCAAAGTCCGATTTGGAAACGCTAAAACACCTCAACCTTCCTGCCATCACCCCGGATGCAGTGCAGTTCGCAGGTCACATAACTGGGTGCTGTGTGAAGATACAGCTATTCCAATTCTCGGTTCTCCGTTTTCGATACCGTTTTGTTTTATTTTTTTTTCCTAATTAATTATCGCTTTCTTCTCGTCTTTTAGATAGTACTAGTTAGAACTATCCGATACAAATATTGTTGCGATTCTGGCGTTCTATTGGTTTGTGTCTCATGAGGGTCAAGTCTTTTAATTATTCTTTTAAACAATTTTAAACAATTTCTTAACACGTCCTCGCGTATTGGGCCACATGTGTCCAACTTGGTGAATTGGTCACTCACGTAACTGTATAAATGAATGAAATTTCATCTGTTTTGCAGCCTCTTTAAGGAACAGCTGTTATCATTCGAGGTAGAGTATTATCCTGCAATTGTATTTTTCGTATTTGTCAGGAAGGGGAAAAATATGTTAACGTTTCTAGCATTTTTAGGCCGATTCAGAATGCAAGTGTACGTTGTGGGAGTGAAGTTGGTTAGAATGGCGGCGCTGGGACTTGTGCTCATTTATGACTTGCCGAAGTTTTAGTATAACTCAGTGACACTCGAGTCTGAAATAGCATTGGAGGAGCACTTCCAATTTTCTCAATTTTAACGATAAAGAAATTAAAGTCTGAGCCGATCTTGTGTTGCAAGCTGATGCGCCTCGCTTAATTCGCCAGATCTGAATCCTTCAACACGCAAAAAGAAAAATCACAATTACCAACACACACATCCTAATTAACTCTGAGAAGGGTATTTTCAAATTAAATTTGTAATTCTTGTGTTGAACGTTAGCACATGTGTACTAGCACCGAACTCAGCATTCATAAAACTGTGAACAGTTTTGTTTAAAGTTTATAATCATGTGAGGTTAGTGTGACGTGCTGCTTACATGCGTATTTTTGCATTTTTCTTGATTTTTGCATTTTTAGATCTGAACAAAGCAAGAAACTCATGAATATCTTTTTAACATGTTTTTATGAAAGGTAAAAAGTAAGAATAACTAACCACATACATTTAATTAATGAACTTTGTTACCTACAGATAACTGCTCATTTTTATGATAGTTGTTAGTAAAATGTTCGTTTTTTTTAAGTAAAACAAAAAGTATGTTTGAAGGGAAACTATAAGATTTTTTCCAGAAATATTCGCGCAATCATTTTATACGTTTAATTGCAAATTAGGCATAATTAAAAATAATTTATCCACATCTAAATATACCTAAATTTTGATAATAGAAACAGTCAAGGTAATATATGTGAAACCATTTGAAATGATGAGTCCAAATAACAGATGGCGACTATTTGTACAACAAATGGTGCCTGTCGCTTAGAAATATTTTCCGATATATTTGGAGTAGATTAAAGTTTATCTTTTCCTTTAAATGTTGATAATACAATAAATGTTGAGAGTCATAACATAATTCGCTCCGACACACCAATTAGCCCCTGGCAGGGTTTGTCTATCAGGACGCCTCATATGGTTGTCTATCAATTTACTACCTTTATGTAAAAAAATTAAAACCAAAGTATTGCAATAATTCTCATGTATCAAATTTAATGGAAAAAAAAACAATTTTTCTTCTTTTTTTATACTTTTGCCCTTAAATTTTTCTTTCAATATGAGTGCGCACAAACTAATGCCTTTTTCAACCAAGCATTGCAGGGATTGTGTTCTCTTATTTACTTATATTTAAATGCTCTTTCAAAATCAGTTTATGCAACGAAGAGAATTCATTTTTGTTGTGCTTTTTTTGTCAATCAATTTTCGTTTTAACATTTTACATGGGTATTACGATACCAATGTGTTATCAGTTAGAGATGTTAATGTTCAAACATTTTAAAAACAAAAGTATCAACATTTCACTCATGTACTTTATTGGAAATAAACTGTTTTTCTTTCTTTTTTCTATCTTGCCTGAGTTTGCTTTATCGATGGTTATTGAGATTCTAGTTCAGACTGGAGGGGGTGAAATACGACCTCATTAGGTAGAGTAGTTTCCCTATGCCCTCATCCGTATTCTACATCACCAGAGGACCTGCTTGCTCAGGAAAATCTACGGCACAGCTCTCGGGAATCGAACCCGAGACTTTCTCATCTAAAACGCTACGCTTCGTTCCTGAGTTGCGGTAAGGTTGACTAAATGTATGATTAGCGTAGTTTACAGAAGCTAATATTCACTTTTAACAACTTTAAGAGTTCATATCTTTACTGTCAAAACTGCGTTATTTTAAAGCTAGATAAATACTTCTTCCTAGAAAATTTTTGGTCCTATGTAGTAGTCTCTTCTTTCTTTTTGTGAAGCAATACAAGTAGAACCAACTGCCTTATATTTCAAGTGGGCATTGAACACCCGTGCCATCTGACCTGAATCACGCACAGGCAACAGAGCAGAGGTAGAAAAATGAAAAGAATACGAGTCTATTTCCAATCAAGATTTTGCAAAAAGCTCATCCATGGTTTTTAGAATATCTTGAAGGATCCGTAGATGGTACACATGGTTAGTGAATTTTTGATAATTAGATTTAATCAGTTTTTATGGCATGTCATTTTTATTTAGACTCTTGTTTGAATGCATGAAGGATGAGCAATTTTATGTTTTTTGTCGTGTTTTTATTCAATGCATGTATATTTTGTACTTGCAGATATGACTGATGATGAGCTGAGGCTTGAAACGTTTCATTAAAATGATTCTAAAGTTCTTCTTTGCTATAACCTTCGTAGTACACATGCGTATCACCACACCCATGTCACTAGTCGAGATAAATAGGAGTACTAGTCACACAAGCATCATGCACTGGCAATTGATACATTTCTGTCTCTAATATAAATATATTTTGCCTCAAATATAGATGTATTTCTGCCTCTAATACAGACATGTTTTGCCTTTCATAAAGAAATATAATGACGGTAATGAAGACTTTTAATAGCAGTTTTTATACCTCTGTAATTTTGGGACCATTTCTTCATAGAATAGAAGGGAAAAAAATTTTCATTCCGAACAAGCTTATCATCACCCGAACGTCAACAAGAAATGCGCAAAATCAAGCCACAGGGAAAGTTAATGAACTAATCAGAAGACAATCAATAACGTTTTAATTAGCTAATTGACAGACACCAAATTCCAAAATTAATTAATTCCAAAAATTAATAATCAAAGCGCCCTAAATTTTAGGACAAAAAAAAATTTTTTTTTCACTATGTAAAAAGCAATCAAAAAAAAGCGCGGATAAAACAACTTTTGGTAATAAATACCGTTTTTCTACTAAATATGCTGCATCCATTCACATATATATATATTTCTATTCATTCTAGAGCATGTAGAGGAGAGAGAGATATTTGTATGAATAAATAAAAAATCCCTCACGCTGTATATCCAACAAATGTACACAAATTATTCAATGATAGGAAGCAAGCCGTCAATTATTGCTTACAATTAGGCATATATACACACACGCACATGTACGTACATATATGCACACGCATATGTAGATATTTATATACACCCGCACATGTACGTGTATATATAAATACATACGCACATGTACGGGCATATATACACACACGCACATGTACGGGCATATATACACACGCACATGTACGTACATGTACACACACGCACATGTACGTACATATACACACACGCATATGTAGATATTTATATACACCCGCACATGTACGTGTATATATAAATACATACGCACATGTACGGGCATATATGCACATACGCACATGTACGTACATATACACACACGCATATGTACGTACATATATACACACACGCACATGTACGTGTATACACAAATACACACGCACATGTACGTACATATATATATATACACACGTAAATAATTCATATGTACATGGAGGGCACAACACGGATCACATGGTCACATTAAAGTGTGTTAGTTTATACAGGGGTGTTTCCAAGAGAGGAAGGCACCGTTTAGCTGAGGGACCGGGGAATCTATGCACGCGGTCCCCACAGAAGTTAGGAAGTAAGTTTATGAAACAAGGCAAAAGTTAGTCAAGGGATCAGGGAATCTATGCACGCGGTTCCCACACAAGTTCATGAAACAAGACAAAAGTTGGAGAAGAAAGCAATAGGTGCAGAAAAATAGTAAAGCAGTCAACCGAAAAACGGTGGTCCGTAACAAAACAAAAACCTATTCTATTTCAACTGAAGGAAGGCCTACCTAACCCTCAGCTCGGGACCTCACATATTCCCCTTGGGAGCGCCAATTTCCAAAGAAACAACAGTTGTGTCACCCTGAGGGGGCCAGATTAAATACGATTCAATAATGACCATAATAACGATAATAAAAAATAATCAATAATAATATTAGTTTTAGAAAAAGAGCTGCTCTATCGCAACACCGCCATCATAGTCCGACCAGATTGAAATGACCGTTTGGGGGCGGGGCATGAAACGTCATCCACGTTGCCAAATTGCCAATGGGGGTACATTTTCTTTAATACAAATGGTAATAAGAGCAAACTAATGTGTGTAAAGAATTTTTTTCAGGCAGGAAAACGTAACGATACCAAGAATATGCCTTTGGTACAATCAAGTAATTAACAGTTCAATAATTGACAGCAATAATAGTAATTCAACTGAGCAGGTGTACAGCGTGCCACCCCCGGAAGGCATCTGGCACCCACGTGACACGTATAAGATGTGGCAACAATGTATGAATTCCTAGAAAACTTGTGCCAAACGTACCAAAAATGCAGACATTAATGTAATATACATATGACGCATGTAAGAATATTTTAATAAATATATTTTGATAATTGAAGTTACCTATTATCTGTATAAATTATCGTTATTGTCTACTATTTTCGATGGGTGGGGGTCTGTGATTTGGCAACCGCGCATTTCTGGGACCCGCCCCTAAACGGTCATTTCATTCTGGTCCGACTGTAGTTGAAAGTTGGATGTGAGACTTTCAGGCGGGAACCAAACTAGGAATTCGAGTAGGAATTTATGAATGGGAATTTTTCAATGGGAATTTTTTAGTGGGAATTTTTCAATGGGAATTTTTCAATGGAAATTTTTCAATGGGAATTTTTCAATGGCAATTTTTCAATGGCAATTTTTCAATGGCAATTTTTCAATGGGAATTTTTCAATGGGAATTTTTCAATGGAAATTTTTCAATGGGAATTTTTCAATGGGAGTTTTCCAATGGGAATTTTTCAATGGGAATTTTTCAATGGGAATTTTCCAATGGGAATATTTGAGTGGAACTTTATGAATCGGAATTTTTGAGTGGGAATTTTTCAATGGGAATTTTTCAATGGAAATTTTTCAATGGGAATTTTTCAATGGGAATTTTTCAATGGCAATTTTTCAATGGGAATTTTTCAATGGGAATTTTTCAATGGGAATTTTTCAATGGAAATTTTTCAATGGGAATTTTTCAATGGAAATTTTTCAATGGGAATTTTTCAATGGGAGTTTTCCAATGGGAATTTTTCAATGGGAATTTTTCAATGGGAATTTTCCAATGGGAATATTTGAGTGGAACTTTATGAATCTGAATTTTTGAGTGGGAATTTTCCAATGAGAATTTATGAATGGGAATCTTTGAGTGGAAATCTATGAATAGGAATTTTTAGCGGTAAGTTTGAGTGGGAATAAGAGTGGGAATCACAATTGCCGCCTCTCACTTCGATTGGGACAATAAGTCGCTTAAAATTTTAGTAGACGAAACTGAAGAAGACGTTGGCGTGTAGAGCTGTAGACCGCTGTTGACAGGCGGTTGCCAGGAGCTGGTGACAGGCGGCAATTCCTCCGAGCTGACAGGAACAGAAATGTTGACAGGCTGGAAGGTGTTGACAGGTGACTGTTCCTGAGAGTTGCCAGGCTGGGAAACGGTGCCAGATTGGGAGTCGCCGCCAGGTTGTTGGGGCGAGTTGCCAGGCTTTTCTTCTTGGGAGTTGCCAGTTGACAGCTGGGGGAGGGTGAGAGCTGGGGCTGCCAACAACGCGTTCTGCAAAAACAAAAAATAATTAATTTCATAATCCACACACACGCACGCACACGCGCGCACGCACGCACGCACGCACGCACACACGCACGCACGCACATGTACACTAAATAAGAAACATAATTTACAACACAGTTCCGATTAATAGAATTAATTGCATCATCACACACACACTCACGGGTACTAATGTAATCCATGTACGTACTCATGCTATGCAATGATCTTGTTTACTCGTTAGTTTGTGTGTTGCTTGTTTGCTTTTTTGATTATTTGTACGCTTGTTTGTTTTATTTGTAGTAGAATTTTATTTGTTTGAGTGGAATTTTTGAAAAATCAAATTCAATTGAAAAAAATGGAAAAAAATGGGAAAAAAAACATGCATGCTAGTACGTTTGCTTGCTTCCTGTCCCACGCACACCAAAATGAAACTCATTCTCAAAACACGCACAAAATAAAAAAAATACACCCAAGAAGAAAAAGAATTACTAAAGAAAAGCAGATTTAAGGACTGAGCCTACCGGCCGTCATGTCCCAAACAACAAACATCGGCATCTAAGGATGCTTTATTTCAATCCTGATACATATCACCTTGTAGATTGGTTTTTCAAATGCATCAAAACTAACACCAGGACGCTGTCCCCCGGTCAAGACCAGTACCCATTTCAGACACCTGGGTAGAATGGGGTATTGTGCGTAGAATTTTTCCCCTATACCCAACGGAGAAAATCGCCACCCAGCGCCGGGATTCGAACCCTCGGCGCCTTCACGGAAGGGCGGGTCCTTAAACCACACGGCTATGACGAGCAAAACAGGCGTGAAATGAAAATAAATCTCAAAACCGTCCAAAAATCAACAGGACCACTCAACAAAAGCGGGTCAAGTCCCGCGCCCGTGAGGAGCGCGGGAATCCTACACTACAGGTCGCCCCACCTGCTGCGCGGCGGCGGCCATCTTGAGTGCGGGGAGGCGGGGAGCGGGGGCGCGGGGCTGGGACTCCTCTTCCAGGAACCGCACGAACGCTTGTGACAGTGACTGCGGGGGTTGGATTTTGAATTTAAAAAAGGAA
>JACJUY010004585.1:37334-50211 GCA_014220935.1 Platorchestia sp. MABIK | reverse complement strand
CCTTTTCTGCATAGATTCCACGTTCCCTTAACTCCATACTAAATGGTGCCTTCTTCCTTCCTCTCTTTGGATCTCATTTGTTGAGGATAGGGAGGCTTAAACTAACTAATAATCTAATCTTGTGTATTCCTGTATTAACAAATACTAACCTACATTTTCTTCTGGAAAGAAGTCTGATTTTTGTAGTTGAAATTTGCTGTGACAGAATATTTTGTGATTGATATTACTGTAAATAATATCGAAGTTGTGCTGTGATTGAAATTTGTGAATCTTCCGTCTAGAAATGAAAAACAATTAGATCATTTTATTATGTCTCTTGAGAGGACAGGTGCAAAAATAACGCCGTTCTTTGCTCGTTTCTTACTTCTTATCTCAAAATACCCGACATCATGGTCGTTGAAACTACCATCAACAGATATCAAGTCTAATTCAAAGTCCTTGTAAGATGCTGCAAATAACGTTACAAGACTTTTTTCTTAAGCTGATTCATATCAATGAAAAGTGTGTTTTCGTACTAGGTTGAACATATTATTCTTTTTCCAAATGACCTTCACATGAGTTCAGTTCGCACTTGAAGCGACCTGTGTGTAGAAGTTTCAAAATTCGGAGAATTCCCTGACTTTAGAACAGAATTGAACCAGCCCGCAATTAACTTCTATTTTTTGCACTGATCTCTCTTTGAAGGGATTATGGCCCAAAAATGAGCAGCTTGTCGAGCTACAATGCGACTTAATTGCAGCCATTTGGCCCTTGCGGCGGCTGAACTCACCTCAAATGAAGGATTTCATTGCTAAAAGCAAATTAAGACAGAAATGTGATCCAGTAAGGAGTTGATATTAAGGTTACAAATGGTGAAGAACTTCATATTCATGTTGAACAGTTTTCTTGGAGTCGAATGGTGCAATAAATTCGTAAACCGTGTTTAACGATAAATTTAATTATATGGAGATCTGGCGACTGTGCTTGCTATAGAGAGGCAGTGATGTTTGGATGTTATTGAACAAAATATCTACATGTTTGAAGCTTATTTTCATTTGCTATCTCGTTCGAATGTTGTAGCTTCTACAGCAACATGTTCTTCGTTGTAGCAAGTTTGTTTTGTCGATGTTGAGATATTAATTTCATCTAGAATAATTGGATGTGTCAAAGAAAATTAGATTTAACTCAGACTCATTAGGTAGTCACTTAGATCATCTTTGAGTACTTCCCACGTCTGCATGTTTCGGGCATGCAACCAACCATCTTGTAGAATTCCCTTGGCATTCTCCAAGAACGTTAATTTTGTGCAGTTTAAGCCCTTGTTTTTGGAGTACTTTTATTAACATTTCCACAAATCTGTCCTCCTTTCCAAAAAAATTTCGTAGGGTCCTCATGTTCATCTTTCTCGCTGATATCATATTATGCTTAGTACATGAAGTAAAAAATTATTCATCTGAGAAACTAAAAACTTCTTTGAAATTTATCTCTCTAACCAAGCAGCAACGATTATTTCCTTTGAGAACTTGGTTTGGAATATTTCATTATTGATTGCCTGCAAAATCTCCATAAATAATATGGTATTAGTATAAGAAACTCTAGAGCAACAGAAATTGAAAAAAGAAACATGTGCGTAAATCAGAGTACAAGAGCGATTGTTAGTATAATCAAAATGTTTAAATCATTTAGTTACCAACTATTTAAACTAATATCACTTTTAAAAACATTACTGCAACTTTTTCAGCTATCTGCTCGTATAGCAGATGCGCTTGTACAGGGTCTGAAAAGAATAATCTTAGACGCTGACTCTCTCTGGTCAGTCTGAGTTAAAGGTACACTGAAAGAAATAATAGCCCTATTTTGAAACACCTAGGTGCATCTGACGTTTGTCCCAAAACCAAGACACGCAGATGAATCATCAATGAGACACTCAAGATTAGGATGCATACCAGTGCCTCCAGACCCGATTTAGAGATGCTCTGGTGTCTCATTAAAAATGCTTCAGTGTCTCATCGACGAGGCACTTGGGCTTCAGTTTGATACATTTATAACTGGTGTCTCACAGAAAATTCTACGGATATCAAGCGTAGCATTGCACTGCCTTGTATTGTTGACGCTCCTATAGCGTGCAGTTTCACTGTTAATTAGAAACGTTCTAGAAGGTTCTGGAGAGCAGAGGCAGATGCTTCTGGGGACACCAGATGTATGTGAACCTGGAGAGCAGCGGTAGTTGTTACTGAAGTCACCAGTTGTAAGTCCTGTTGAAACTACCTGCGCCGTTTGATTCCCTTAGGGTAAGACTACACTGAGCGCTTTTTACTGCGCAACTCTCAAGCATTTTTTAACTCATCAGTGTGACTTCATACATGAGCGGCTACACTATGCATCATGCTTGGTAGCATGGCTCAGTTGCACACCGCTATACCCGTTGAGGATGAATGCTGAGAAAACTGCGCTCTGTTCAATAGCTCTCCCATATACGGTAAAGATGAAAAGAATATGGACAAAGTCGTGGCTTTTGCAACGGGGTTCTTTGGGAAGTTATTATCGGATTTTCACTGAACTACCACCATAGGGTCGGTCGCTGTACATTCTCCGTACCTGCTCCTGACTTTTTTGAAATGTTCTATATTTCCATCTCTTTCAAATACTGTGTCCTCAATCAATGAATTTTCTTTTTTGTTATACCAACTGTCAATGCCTTTTCAGAGTCTAGAGATGTTAATATAGCTTTGCATGTTAATTCTTATAAATTCCTGTTTTTATGCGGGAAATTTTTGACGCTCCAGAGGTATTTATTTGGTTTATATTGGTGTATGAGCTGGAGCACCAGCTCGCGTGGCAAATCACTTATTTTAGAAAGCGCGAGCAATAAACAGAAGTACAAATTATTGAACACTCCATGATGAAGTGCAACTGCAAACTGGGACAGCTCTTCTTGAAATGATGTGTTGGTCCCTCCTAACTACGCACTACAGATGCTTGCGTTAAAAGAAGCCACGTCAAAAACCGCCCGCAGTGGAAGTTCATGCAGCACTCGTGCAACCGACATGCATGCTTCAAATTTGGGCGAGATGCACGAAGAAACACATAGTGTAGCCGCGCCTTAAAGGGCGCGTGCGGTAGCGGTCTTCTATTAGTTTCTACCTTTTTAACAGAAATTAAATTGGTACATCTTATATTTACTGAACACTTAAATGACTAGAGTCAGAGTTGAGGGGAGACTAAGCCACTACATGATCATTGCCAATTTAACATAGGCAGCATGAAACATTGATCAGGATACACGCAAACTTCATTTGTTATTGTCACTGCTGCATGCAGTGCGATATACTGTAGGTATTTTTTAAACTTAGGTAGGACAGTAGCGCATAGTTCAACATACAAGACACGAAAATACGCGTGGATATAATATCGTCGGACTAGAGTGGTGGAAGAAATTTCAGCGCGTATCTGGCTAGCGTTCGACCACGATGTGAGTTAGCGAGATGTGGCGCTGCAGGCCGCGCTGACCATTATGGGGCCCTCCACACAATTTTCGTAGCAACTTTTTTTGTTATCGTACTTATCACATTTTGTTTGCGAGCGAACGAACGAACAACACCTTGCTTTGAGACATGCTCATCGAAGAGTCGCATACACATCAGCTCTTTCTTTGAGATGTTCTGGCTACCTATGAGACACCTGAACAGCCCTGAGACACTTAGAGAGGCAGATATTTCTTTCATGGTAGTTATCTTGTATAAATGTGAGATACAATATAAGTACTGCGCTCCAGGCTTCATGTTTTTTATAATGGTCATTATTCAGCTGTACCAATCGTTCAAATATATACACTGGCAACACTTCTGGGGTACAATTCATCGCTACAAAAATTAGAATTACACAACGACCTGAAAAGATATCGTATTATTGAGTGATGGAAATAAGAAAAATACACACATAAGTTCTTTTACAGCATATTGCCTGAGAATTTGCCATGAGGCTGCAATGTGTTCGGTTGTCTGTAATTCTGCAGCGCTAACGATTTTAAACATGAGAGATTGTTATCAGTTCTGTTCATTTGCGATAAAAATTTTAATCAGTGATCACAATATATTCTTTGAATGGCTTTTTTGAAACTATGAAACTACCTTTTTTTAATTCAAATTCTTAATATTTTAATCCATCGTGTACTAACAGACTTCCTGAGCTGATCCCATTAATGTTCTCCTTAGAATGGAAGTTTAATTGGACAATTTTGTGCCGGCAACACACTACTTAAATATTTCGTTATTCATTTTCTAATCCTAATTGTTTTCAGTTTCGCTTAGGAGCAGCTTTGTAGACTGATCTCCAGTTTAGTAAGCAAAAGTCAATATCTGCTAAGACTGCGACACGTGCGGAATTCAAGCGCAATGCAATAAGCTCACTACTAATTGAAGTTGTTGCTGGCTGTAGACTGTGTTGGCGCTTGTTTGTGAAGTACGACAGCTCGTACTCTGCTTACTCTGCTCGTATGGAGCTTCAAAGCTTTGAAGCAATTTTTTACCAAGTCTACGTAGACGGATTCAGAAAACACGTAGGCTTTCCTCTTTGAACACACCAGAAATTTCACCGTAAGAATAGCCTTTTTAAAACATCGTTGAATTTGACCTTGCCTTCTGCGAGTGAACACAAAGCGCACGGGCATGAATAGACGCTGTTCATGCAAATTTAACTAGAACAATCTTTTTTCGATCTGATTTATCCGTTTAACAGAGGGAGCCGGGTTTTGATACATAAAATACCGCTCGGATTGAATCTTCAATTACTGTATCGAGTTAACGTTGGTTGTGATTAAAGTAATACGTCACATACACAATTATAAAATGTAACATTCAATAAGAGAAATTCCATTGAGTAGGAGACTGTAAGTAGAAGTAAGCAGGCCTTACCCTAAACGGGCTACGTAGACGAAACAAGAGGCCCTGTGACACGCATGGTTTCACGCATTGTCACGGCTGCGTGCAGCGCGATAAACTGTAGGTTGCTTTTGAACATAGGCAGGACAGTAGAGCAGAGTTCAGCATACAAGGCACGAAAACGTACGCGTGTATAACATCGTCGGACTAGAGTGGGGGAAGAAATTGCAGCGTGGATCTGGCAAGCGTTCGACCACGATGTGTGTTGGCGAGATGTGGCGCTGCAGGCCGCGCTGACCATTACGGGGCACTTCACACCTCGACGCTCATCCGTTCAGAGTACTACAGGTAGCATGTGCACTTTGTGCACTATACATCATCGTGAGAAGGAGGAAAACCGACGTGGCATCACAAAACCTACATTCTCGAAAAAATGAGCCGAATAGATTCGAAACTGAAATTCTACGGACTACGGAAACTGTAATTCACTGGAAAATCATTGCTAGAATGAGGAACACTGGAACCTGTTATGTGTTGAAAAATTGCCCTCAAATCGTAGATATCAAAATTATATGCTGTTGGAGTCAAAGAAACCCTTTTTACAATGTATCTTTCTTTAAGTTTGAAATTTATTATCAAGAGTTAGCCTGATTCAACAATGTCACCACGTCACGAAAGAATGTGGTAAAATCTCAAGACGTTCGGGTAACACGTTGCTCAGACTTTCTGTTTTTTTTGTGGTGATATTTTACGGCAATGTATTCCACGATTTACTATATTCTAAAATTTTCTCTATTCGGCCAGATGTACGTGCTTATAGTTTCAGAAGTGATGCCCCAAAATTAAATGCCCATGATGCATGGGCATTTAAACGATCAACGTGAACCTTCTTGCAAATTCTTCGCTTTCCTGATACGCTATTTTTTCGACGTGATTATTTTTACAAGAACCTTTTCAAAATTTAATAATTTTTCGTTATTTTCCCGTACCGGTCGAGGCGTAAAAAACTCTTGAACTACATCTCATAACCTCCTTCTGTGTAGTAATCTTTCATTTCAGCTCTGCTTTGCAATTCTGTCTGGAGTTTTATGCTCCTCCTTAGCAACCAGTCCCTCTTTATTACTTTGAGAGATATCCCCAAGTCGCGTGAGAGATGAATTTTTCTCAAGGAATGAAACTCTTTAGAAATCAATTTATCAATATTATCAATTGTTGTATATAAAGTATTCGAAAGAGTTGAAAAGTGGATTCTTGATTACTTCACAACATGAAGCCGCTCACCAAATCAAAATTGTTACACGCATTTTAAAAAAAATTATTCATTGGTTCCCTCCGGACTTACGATTAGCGTTAACATTGTTAAATTATTTCAGGTAATTTCAATCCAAAAACTGACAGAAAAAAAAAATTAAAATTGGCACTATCAAAGTGAAGAGTGGACTAAGTGAGTGGACTCCACTCTCCAAAGTGGAGAGTGGACTAAGTGATAATTTCGCCTCGATCATCTAAGCGGCGTAGATGTCTTTCAGGCAGAGTAGCCTAGTTCCTAGTTCAGTTCCTAGTTAGTAACTTGGCTAGGAAAAGCCAGTTTGGCAACCCTACGATGAACACCACGCCTCTAACTTGAGTGTCCTAAAATTCTGTGTTTTGTGGGTTAGGACACTCTGAATATATGTCCTCCAATTATTGAAATCCATTTTTCGTTGAATGAATATTCTAGAAAGACTTTACTGAAGCAAATACAGCCCAACTAAGCAGCTCACATAAAGCTCAGCGTTCTCCTGCACCAGTGCGCCAATGTTGAAATTTCTGCTGTGGCTGCCGAGTTCACCTTTTCTACATTCGTAATACCGAAAAATATGTGCATAACTTTGCCAGCTTGGTGTACCATCTGCAAATTTAGGCCCTTGTGGATTTCTCTCAGAGAATAGTGATTCCTGACAAGTGTAGTTCAATTTGTGTTGGGAGAGCGATGCACTTGTATTTAGGAACTTTATTCTGTGCAAGAAGAAATGAAACGAAATACATTTAAGTGGAACTTGGTTCCAAATCGTGTACGGAGAACTGCAATTTACAAACTCAGGTTCCGTGAGATTGGGCATTGGAATGCCGAATAAATGCGGCTTTAAAGGCTGATACACAAAGAAAGCAACACGTGAGAGGTCACTCAAAAATGAAATTTTTAAATACATTTTATGAAATAACATAACACAAATTAGATATTACATCGTATTTGATCGAGACAGATGTAAACTAATACCCTACAACTATTTGACGTCTCATTGACTCGTTGTGGGATGTTATTGCTGGCCGAAGGGTTACAGTGTCTGATCCAAAGGAATGGAAATGCAACTTGAATGATTCCCTAGAGTAATATCTTAGAGCATGAGCAAAAAAAATAATTTACATTTTTTAAAGGGCAACGAATTCAAAAAGAAACTTGCCGAGTGGTTGATCTCAAACCACAGCAGTGGTTGACTTGGACGGTTTCGCAAAACCACGCGGTCGTGAACGATTTTCTAACTTTAACTCAGGACTTCATTTGTATTCATATTTTTCAGTGTTATTGATGAGTAAAAAAAGTTTGTTTCTCACCTTTTTAACTTGCATAGAATTTTGTTCCTCAGACATTGTATCGCAGACGCGCTATTTGGTACATGGCAACACTTTCTTGAATGCGTCTTATGAATGGCAAGCGCAGTTTAAATTATTTTGTTAATTTTTGTAACGATAACTACTGTAACCTCTCTATTTGAATATAGGTGAAAATTTTGCATCAAGTTACTTATTTTCACCATATTAATAGCTGTATGCGGACTTTGTATTGATATATATTGTAATTAGTTATTTTGTCTTTTTATGAAGGACATTTGTAGTGTTCAAAGCCAGTTAAAAATGACGGAATTGGATACTTTCCTTAAATAGATCATTCAGCCGTGGATGACAAACAATTAAATCCATCCTTATAGTACCCTCGATTAAAATATTCATGAACTTGTGCACTAGTGAAACTCGTATTACAGATACGGTCATTAAGCATCCTTATGAACGTGACAGAGAGATGGACCAAGCAATCAAGCAACTATTGTGTATTGTTATACAGGGTGACCCAGAAGTAACTGACCCTTTTAATTTGCTAATAAAAAGAAAACTATGAACGCTAGAAAGTTGAAACTAGTTTTATTTGTAAGAATAACATTTTTATAGTTTATTACATGGTATTCTATATACTCAGCTAGCATATAAACTGTAGAAATTTTGCTTCATTTCAAAATCTCATATTTTCAAAATGGTTCGCTACATCAAAGAAGAAAGAATCAGAATTCTGCAATCCTACATTAAGACGACATCAATAACAGAAGTGCAACGTGACTACAGAATCCATTTTCAAACAAGGATCAGTCCTTCTGAAAACACAATTACACAAGAAGAGAATAACATTGTTAAGAGATTGCTTTCCAAATCATTTGATTTCACGATTTGGAAACATCCAGTCGCCTCCTCGTTCTCCAGATTTGACCCCATGCGACTTCTTGTGGGGCTACCTCAAGTCACGAGTTTATGGAACAAATCCAAAAAATTTACAAGAACTTGAAAACAACATTTCTTCTGAAATAGCTCAACTCTCTCCAGATACACAAAGGAGCGTTTTGGAAGCAACAAGGAAAAGAGCCCTAATTTGTCAAAACAACCGTGGCGGCCATTTAAAGAATATTATATTCAAAACATAGTGTTAATAAACTGTAAAATTGTTATTCTTTCCTATAAAACAAGTTTCAACTTTCTAGAATTCATAGTTTTCTTTTATCAGCAAATTAATAGGGTCAGTTACTTCAGGGCCACCCTGTATAGTGGATTATTTTACATGTACTTATATAATTTCGAATCAATAAATGAAATCTACCACTATGAATGACCGTCGTGTGTTTTAATATACTAGTGCACACGTGCTGGTCGGCATTAATCTGAAGAATTTCACCCCTTCTTTCTTGAGTTGAATTCTCTCGTGCCACTCAATGTTGTCCAGCGCTATGATGAAGAATTTCCTCGCTTCTTTCATGTGTTAAGCTCTCTTCAGCTACTTTCTTTAGCTACTGTTTTCTTACTGTCGGAGTCTTGCTACTTCTCTCTTGCGGTTGGACACATTTCTATCTTTGGTGGCCTCTTATGCCGGAATTTTATTCTGAAATGTCGTTTATTATCTCTTCAAAGCTTTTCAAGAAAATCACAAATTCGAAAACAACTCAAGTTCCAATACCATGGGCTTTATACCCAGTGGTAGCCAGGTTATTGGTCGATCGAATTTAAAACATTTTATTTTTACATCATTAATTAAAAATATCAAAGCGACATGAATTTCAACAGAGAAAGCTCCATAGAAAATTTCTATTCTAAAAGTAAGCCGATTGAGTATTGTGGATACCACAATCAAGAGGGGGTCACACGGACGGAGGGACGGACGGACGCGGCTACTTTTATAATAGTGATGTTTCGTTTCACGCTCTTAAGAATAGATAGGAAGAAATTAGCACTGGCGGTCTTGGTTTCTGTTCACTGGTAAATTAATACACTCATTTTTGCTGTACAAGTGCACCATAATAAGTCACTTTAAAAAAAATTAGAGAGATCCAACGCCTTGTATACTTTTGTCCGTATCGTGGTTACTGAGTTCGGCGGGGTATTGTATCTTACAATACACAAACATACAGACGCTTGCAGCTGCTTTCAGTTATGCTGAATTTCTGTACCTAGGATATGACATGAATGGCTACAACACACCTCTATTGCGGCTCAAAGTTACTGTATTCGAAGTGTTTCTTACTGTCACATGAAAAAGAGGTTACCTTTGAAATAAGCTTAAACATGGAAACTCCACTCGAACAAAAATTTGTTGATGAAAGGTATTGAATCCCGTCATTTTCGACGGCCCGTGTATTCTAGTGTTCAAATGAATTACAACAAAATTTTAGTTTTTTCGTCCTCCAAAACGAAAATCAAATTAAAAATTGACAACTGCTTACTACTGTTTTTTCATCCCAAATGCTCAGACAATCGAAATTGGATTCTGGCCATGCTGCTGTAGCGGCGTAAAAATTATTGATATGTAAGCAGTGTTCACCAATGAAGGACAAAGAGCAGCTATTCAATTTTCTGATCGGAAGCTATGTTAAGTGCTGAAATGCGATGCTTTCGCGTAATTCATGCCGCATGCCGCGTACGGCCTGTTGTCAAAGAAGGCTGCGTTTTGCGCGACAATTCGTGTTCACGTGCCGTTGAATCCTAATGTCGTTGGATCATGAGCTGTAGGAATAACCTGTCTGCAGCTCAGGCCCCGTGCCTACCGACCACCATCTCTACAGAATCGCTCGCGGGTGCTTTGCGAAATTTGCAGCTGTAAGAATGCTTTGTTTTAGGGCGAATGAAAGAGTGCAGGAATCGGTGTGTCCGACGGAGAACACTGTTGATAGGAGTTCGCAAACTTCCAAGATTGTGGAATCATTTGCATCGAAAAAGGTGGGAGTTCTATTGCAAAAAATATTTTTTTGCTTATAAATTAGTACAGAAAAATTTCTCATACAAGGCTTTCCCTTGGACATTTTATAAGAGATAGATTCAACATGTAATGTCCTAATGAGCGGGAATATTCTTGATCTATCTTGCTGCAAATTCTACTTGGCAGCCGAGAGTTGGCAGTACGCGCTCAGAGAACAGATATTGATTTTTGAAGGCTTAACTGAGTTGTAGCATGAGAGCTGGGTTCCGTTATTGCTGGTGAAAGCGAACTTAATTTGCATTCTTTTGTGCTGCTTTAGCTAACAAGAAGAGATAACTGACGACTGTATGATGAGTATTGAGTAGTTCAGTGAAATTCTACCCTTGGGTTCCTAATTGCTCTAATGTTTTTTGACTTGCAAATGAACCGGTGAGAAGAAGACCGTAGTGCAAGAGGTCATCAGTCAGGATTAGAAGCTGCGCACTATGCTGAGAGTTTTCCTGTCCGCGTTGCTGTCACAAGGCATCGAACACAAAGGACTCAGTCCATTTGTCCTCTGCTCGCACTAATTCGTGCACGTGACGAGAATGTTTGTCCTGATATTGGAAGTGGTGCTTGTCGTGTCGGTGACCGGCTGTCCTTTACGACCTCGACATTCTGAGAGCTTGTCGTTACTCTACGATCGTTCACGTCTCGAAAGTGGCGACCTTAACCGGAATTCTGGAGCTTGAAAATTGGGTTCTCAGCGAGTTCTTTGGTCTGGAGTTGCACTTATTTCGATATATTGTTACCGATTCACTTTCTGTGCATTTACCTCTGTGGCGTTGGATAACAATAGTGACAAGTTTCTCGTGAAACAATTCTTGTGGTTCGCGCGAGATGCTTTGAAAATACTTCACACGCTCTCGTATCCAGCGGCTATTCTGAACAACCGACGTTTAAGTATGCAGATTTAATTGGGAATATTTTTACAGAACAATCAATGTAAATAGTATACACCTCATATATATTTGGTGAGACCTTTTTTGATAGTTACTGAAACTCGACAAGGTACTTCGATTAGTTAGGCAGGCCAGCTTTGTTAGTGAAGTCTTCTTTAGTGTGATGGTGCATGCTAGTGAACGTGTTACATTATGGAACTTTGTCAATGTTTAGTTAACAATTAAGAGACCGGTTTTCCGAGGAAAAAGGTATGTAATCAATTTTGTACTGTGATGAGCTATGTTTGCTGAGCTAATAAAACTTTAACCTCCTTTAATTTTTGTTTAAAATATTTTTTTATTAGTGAACATTCATGATATTTTATTTGCGACGTTGTTTTCCGTCATCCATTGTAAACTAGACCGTATAAATTTCATCTATGAGCTGTGATCTTGCGCCTGCGGGAAATATAACAGCTTTCTAACGTGCACAATTTTCAGTGAAACACCTTTCTATTGCTAACAGAAGCTTTCTCTCAGGAGGAATTTTTAAAGTAATTTACTCATCGCTGTTGTTAGCCATTATTCCTTTGGAAATGAGTTTCCTTCTGATATCGTTATAGCAAACTCAAGATATGATTCTTATTTTAACAGCTTATTCATTTCAAGTTGTAATCCAAGGAATAGTTTCTTTCTGAATTTTACTTAAACTCCAAAGCTCTAATGTGAGTTTACAGGTTAAATGGCAGAAGTCTTGATTGTTGAACCAATTGTGATCTGCTTCTTTTATCTTGCATTGAAAGAAAACTTTGGCTGGTCGAAAACATTTAAAACTGATATCCGCGTTTTTTTTTATCAATGTTCAGTTTCCGTTCTGAAGTTGATTCGTACTCGGCAAACAAGACAATTACATTTGGAGCCTTCCTCCAACTTTCTGCAATTGTGGCAAGCTGCTACCAAACGTAGGAGTCCAATTTTCATCAAAGCTTTTCACTATTCAGGAACGACCTTCCGTTCCGATTTCTGAGAGAGCGCGAATCTCCTAATTATTTGGAAATAGTTCCATTAGCTCCAAAAAATCCTTGGCGACCTCAATAGATTCAGACGGAGCGCCGTCGAATTCTATTCATATAAATTTTCGTCCTTGCCGTTAGAAATGGTAACACGATTCCAAGCCTTAGGTAGCGTATTTTCGATACCTGCGACTCTCAGTTCTACATTCCAAGCTTTCATTTTCCCTCGGCAGACGCTCGGTGTGAAAATCTGATTAAGAGTTGTCTATCCGTTCTCATATTTTTAAAGGCTCACAAAATTATAGGAACTTGGGTATATCATAGACCGAATGCTTCTATATTTTATTTATGTCAAAGTGACCATGAGTACCAGTGTAATATGTCTATTGGTTCAATTCGATGATTGCCAGAACCAGTGTTGAAAGTATGGATTCCTCTCTATTTGAATATTATTTTAATTTACGGTTTTTGTGGCATGAGTGGATAACAGCTCAAATGAATACGTTGTCTGTTGTTGCATTTCTGACTGGGTCAGATCGTTGTCTGCTGTTGCATTTCTGGGTCAGATCGTTGTCTGTAGTTGCACTTCTG
>JACJUY010004585.1:26564-37129 GCA_014220935.1 Platorchestia sp. MABIK | reverse complement strand
ACTGGGTCAGATCGTTGTCCGTAGTTGCACTTCTGACTGGGTCAGATCGTTGTCTGTTGTTGCATTTCTGACTGGGTCAGATCGTTGTCTGTTGTTGCATTTCTGACTGGGTCAGATCGTTGTCTGTTGTTGCATTTCTCACTGGGTTAGATCGTTGTCTGTTGTTGCATTTCCGATTGGGTCAGATTTGTTGTTTGTTATTATTATTGCGATGTTGACTGGGTGTGACTGGCGGACTAGCAGGATAGAACGCTTTTGGTAACGATTGCAGTTCGAATGACCGGTAAAAATGAAAAAATGTGTTCATCTTCAAAGAATTAAACGCTTTAACATTCTATTTGGAGAAAACGTTCAATTCTTTAAAGATATTTCTCATTTTACTCCCAGTTTCAACATACACTTTCAAAAATCATTCCTGTATAAGTTACTTTTTGTACCTACAAATTTTTAGCTAACTGTTGTAAAAAACAAAACATTGATATTGCGAAGTATTGGGTTAAACACATAACAAATGCCGTTTTACTTTCCAGCTCTATCTTTCTGTACCGTGTTTGTAATGACCCAATAAAAGATTAAGAAGTTTACCTAACAAAATAATGTAACTTTGAACAAGTAAACTTTTCTCCCTGTAGTAGATTTTATTCGGGGGGCGTGAACTGTTTTACTTTAAACCCTATTTTTTTCGTATACTCATTTCAGCAACAGCGATTATTTCATGCTATCATGTGAATTATTTTAATATAATCACTGCGGAGGCATTGAAGTTCACCTCTGGGTTACTATGACAGTTTAGTTTCATTACAACTCGCTAGAACGCATGGCAACAACACGGTCGGACCGCGGCCAAGTTTAGCTCTCATTACTTTCCTCAAGCAACCGTGTCGCTGGCGAGCCCTAGAAAGTTGAACAAATATGAGCCATTTGGCTGATGAATGCCGCCATGAATGTTTGCTTATCCTACACAGCGCAAACCCCTCACAGTATATAACAAATTGTGAACAATTTTACTGAATAAAAACCTCACAAAACGACAAAATATTTGAGTTATTCCAGCGATTTGAGATCTGCAAATCAAGGAGGTGGTGAGAGCATACGTGATAATTCCCTTGTGGTGCAGCTGGAGAGGAATTAACACCTTGCATTAACACTTCTGTTGTTGCCACACTTCCTGATGGGATGGACCTCACGTACCCATATTTACTACGGAGGATTAAACAGATGTGCAGGAGCCAAATGTTAGCCGCTTCTCATGCTGCCAAGGAGTGGATGAAGGTCGACTTGCTGGGTTGATCTGTGTTGATTCGAATCGAATAACCCTGTTATCATCGACTCGGGAAACAAAAAACATCATTACTGATTTTGATGTACGATTTCATTTGAGTGAAAATATTATTTATTTTAAAATCTACAAGCGTTACGACTCAACTCGAGGCCTCTTGTTGCCTAATTCGAGAAATATGACAGACAGTTACGACTAGAAAATTAGGTTTGAGAAAAGATTAATGTAGTACTGGATTGCAATAAAATGCAAATAGATGAGCAGAAAAAATTGACCACACGCAAAATTTTCATTTTAATAGGTAGACTTACAAATGAACGATGAAAAGATGAAAAATAGTACATCTTCCTAGAGAATTGAACATTTCAAGCGTGAATGTCATTCTCAAGGGTCGGAACACGCAATTCTTCAAAAATATTATTACCGCCGACCCAATTTTAGGCAATCGAAATCATAACGTTACAAGCAACTATTTTTGATTTTTTACTTTTAGTTTTATGTTGTAGAGAGCAAACCATTGATGTTACGAAGTACCGGGTAAAGAATGTAACAAATGTTGTATGTAGACATAATATCTGGTTGTTTTACCTAAAACTTATGAGAATGTTAGAACTTCATTAATATTCGTGTAACATGTTCTCGATTTCATTTTAAAATGGAAGACTCCAAGCTTGATAATTTTTCATACATACAATAAAACAGTTCATTTATGAACTGTTACAATACAATAAAACAGTTCTCTAAATATTTTCCACCCCGAATACATTCATTTTTAATTATAGAAATAAGGTACGTAGCACAGCACGTTCTTTATGTAACATATCAGCCCATTTAATACATACCCATTTATGACTGTGCCACATAAACTGTTGAAGTACTTTCATTATTCACTGTTAGCGAAAGCTTGTTGGTTAGAACTACAATCAAGATTTCAATGCCTGAAAATTTTATTGACCTTTTATTCAAGGTATATACCATCGCTTTCAAAACCTATTTCTTTAACTCTAAGTTTATAAGGTTTAGGTCTTTTTTTACGTCGAACTCTTTTGTGCAAAAGGAAGTCTTTTGTACCTACCCATATGTCATTACAGGTAAAGTCATTAAAATTCCCATTCCTCGCCGCAAAATTTCTGGCAACATACGTCGTAAAATGAACTTAGTGTGCGGTTTAGAAAATAATTATATCTTTCTCTTTTGCAGAGCAGCAGAGGCTTCGTTGATGAAAATACTATGCTAATTGTGGTGAGTGTTTGCCGTCCCGTTCAGTTCCTCTCAAGTATTCAATTGGACCATACAGTCATCCGATGACAACTGTCGACGCAATTTCCTTTTCATTCGCTTGTGGTAGAAATATTCAAAATCGGAGTGGTCATATTCGTATTTAGATGCTTGAGTAACATGTACATCAAGGTAAGGTTAATTTTGTAGAGTAGAGTATACGAGTACAACAGTTAATTATACTGCGATTGTTTGAAATTTTGGCACTGAATTTGGATTTGATTAACACCCTTGGTGTAATTCAGTAATCCTCATTCCATCTTAATAACATTCGTTGGTGTTATTTTTAGTGGTACTATTTACTGCTACGACGATTTTCGACGAAAATTATTCTTATAAACTAGTCGAACATGACTAAGTATTGTCACGTGTGATCGATACTGAGAAAGTGGAAGGTTTTGAGATATTTCACGTAGAAGATCGGTCGCTTCATTAGTTTTCCCAAAAATATGGTCACCGCTCACAAGTGGCCTCAAATATGTGTGCGGGCTTACAGTATATTACTGCATCTGTCCACCACTGACTGAAAAAGTAATTTTTAAAACATCAATGACAACCCAGAAATAAATTTAGGCGCTGATGCGCTGCTAATCACTACGCCCACATAATATTTTTGCGACTAAAAATTATAAAATTAAATGTTATCCTTGTAATCATCCTCATTATAAATTATTCTTTTGAATTAATCATTTCAGTGAATTTGTTTATTTGATGATATCTCTCCCTTTTTATGCGTTGTTAGCTAAAATACAAATTATCTGAGAATTTAATTAATATGTATCGAATGAGCACGCACCAAATGTGAACAATATTTCTCTTCGTATACAAAACAAGATTAGTACATCAGAAAAGTTTTAATTTACTGAAACAGAACTAAAGAATTTCTTGTTAACGCACTGTACAAAAATCCGAATTGCTCGAGGAAGGCCATGAGTGGTAGCCAGGGTGATGCTCAAATATTTGCCGCGGCGTCTAATTAGTAATGGCGCTCACACCTCGGTAATATTTGGCCCGACCCAAAATACACACTCTGCAACGCACCAGGATTAAATGTAATCATGTGACCATATTGGGGGTACACCTGAAGTAAAAACCCAACCGTGGACCGTTGAGGTAATGAAGCCACACTGGGCTCGAAAAGAAAAATTTGAAATGTCCATTTAGAATTCTCAAAAATGGGATGGACAGATATTGACTTTCTGGACGTTCCATGTGTTGCTTTTTAGAATTTAAGTTTGTATTCCTGATTTTGAAATGTGTTTCCAAACATTGAATTTGCTGTGCATTGATCAGTTGCGTCGATTTATGTTCAACTATTGCCTGGTCAGTTGGATGTTCTACTCAGTTCTAAAGAAAAGACAAACTTTTTACTTGTTGAAAATCCTGGAGCAAGTCTGATCAGAACGAGCGTTTTTGCTGAGGCTTGTACTCGTATAACATCAAAGCATGGGCAAAATTAAATTTGAGTCACGGATGGCAAGGTCACTTTTATAACTAAAGCGCTTTTCACCTTTGTTTGATATTAGTTGAGGAGCGATTAAATTTGCCGCCCTCACTCGGTTTAACCTTGTTAAGTAAATTTACAGGTTGAGAGTAATCAGTGAAAAAATATGGCATCATCCATGCATGCATTAACCCTCTACCGCCTAATTTTTCAACTCATATTGCCGGTATTATAACCACCGTTATTAGACGTGGCTCTAGCATCAGGTTGTCTCCAACATCGCATTAGAGACGAACTGCAACTCGGCAGTGAACTTCAAAAAATACATAAGAGCATCTACTTGACGAGAAATAAAATATACGAGCAGTTTTATTGAGTGTACCATGTGGGGAACGTGAGGCGGTAGAGGGTTAAAATAATGTGTTTCTGATTTCTCTGGGTTATATACTCAAACTTATGCACTTTAAGCAGTGAATGTCATGTGCAACTTTGAATGTCTCCGATCTGCTTCAAAAAATAACCTTTAATGTAAAAATAAAAATAAACTATGTTCAAGAATTTCGAATTTTTTCTAATTTTTCATTTTCAAAAATTCTTTGTTTCCTGCGTGCATTCGATATTCTGTATTTGAAGTACGGTACCATCGTTGTGCAGTTAGACTCAAAGTTATTTTATTAATTGTCCAATTTCTGGCCAAAATTTTTACGTTTGACCAGATTTTATCAGGAAATAAATTAATTTTGTTTAACCAATGACAGCATTTGAAAATTTTGGTTCGGGAAAAGCTAATTTGTCCATCCTTCTTGAAAAACTCACGAGAAAATAAAGGATTTCGTAACGTGTGTCTTCATAATGTGATGAAAAATATCACTTATAGAATGATAGCTATTACATTTTTTGGAAATAACTTGTCTCATTTCCATATATATGTTGTGGAATGTTATTTTTCGATTCTCACGAAATAGTGGAAATTATTGTATGCATGCGTGATCGGTTTGAGCAGTTGGGAATGCCACAACCTTGACGAAGCTCGGAAAGATTTTAATCTTTACTATTGGTCTCATATCGTGTTGTTAGATCTGTGCAATGTTGGGGTAACCTTTGAGGAACGGCTATCTGAATGTGTTGTGTTTTTTGAAGTTCAAACTTTACAACTTCTAGACCTAGTTTGGGAATATTTTCAAGTATTTTCACTCTGTATGTAAAATTTGATAACTTCTTCGTAGGTTTTCAAAATCTGAATATCTTCTAATTTTGATAAAAAATAACACACGATTTTGAACCTAATTTAAATTACACCTAACGCGTGTTTGCTTAGTGCTAAAGTTGAAACAAATAGTCTCAAGACGAAATTGAACATTTTGACCATTTGAAAATATAATTTACTTTTTTCAGTGTCTGTGTGTCGAATAAAAGATGCCGATTAGTGCGCCAAGCGCTGTGCGAGTGCGATTGAATTACTAAAAGTGCGGAAAGCTGCGTTACAGTGGTTGTCCAGCCAAGATTTTCAGACCTTTTCAACTTCATACGAATTTTATTTCAGCGCACCGCATTTCCACCTAGAGCACTTTGTAGTAGCCATTGGTCTATGTTCTCCGTCATGTCTTGAAGCTTTGATGGAGTTTTGTGATGGGTGATGGTTTTCATTCCGAAAAAATACAAGTTTTTAATCTCTGTCATATGACTCATAATATCAGGAGTTGAAAACTTCAGAAAATATCGGAAGATGTTTACCACTGTGCTGAGAGATGTTATCTTGTAATTGCCGCGGAGTAATTGGTCTGAGAAACCCATTTTCGTTTTTACGCCATCTTCTGCTAGCCCAAAGATCGTCATCTGCGCCGCTTGGCTCCCAGTCCTGCCCTGTTCATTGCCCTGCTCAAGATTACCACGGTTGTTCTCTTCGTCGCTGACAGCCTCATTTGCTGTAGCGGGAGGTATTACGAGACCCAAGTTTTCCTCGCGGGTTATTCGATGTCATCGCTTGCATCCTCAAAGAAGCTGAACCGTAGCATATCTCAGTTGCATCGCAGTCTTTGAACAAAATTCAAAGGGAAAATAGCAGAGGCAACCATTCTAGGAGCAATTTAATTTGTTGGTGCCATGTCTGGACACTAAACATCATTTCTAAATATACCTACGTTATGAAAAGCTTGAAAAGTTGGTATGATCCGTTTTGAATTGAACTGATTGCTGCGGTCATTGCATGGTTATATTGAAACGTGACTGTGATGTAGGAAAATTGAACACTATTCAACAATTATAAATACCGGTTTGCTGTCTATGTTAGCCACAAGTCGTGAAAACAAAGATATTCTGCATTTGCTTCTAATTAAATTCTCCCATGCTATGAAGCGGTATTTATTTCTGCATGTTCACGTATCCCCTTCGCAGTGTTTTGATCGATGGCAAGATGAGTGCGTTAATAACACGCAAGTCTGAACAAGTTCTCCACGCTCAAGTTCGATCACTGTGCAGTCGCACAGTATAAAAAGCATGATCAAATCAAGGAGTAAACATTCCCATGTTAGGGACCACAAATCCAAGTGTCAATTTCATTTGCTTCCATGTACTTTTTATTAAGTATTAAGTTTGGAAAACTATTGAAGGATGATGAATATCTTTTTACATCATTTAAATGTTAATCCTGGAATGTTTCTCTACGTTGTGAAAATATTTCTGAAACTTCAAACTCGTGTGGTCAATCGCTGAGATACGCGTTGACTTGACTTTCATCTGATTAGTCAAATGGAGAAATTTATGAATTTTGTTACAAATTTACATGCATGAACTTTTGAAACTGTGATCTCAAAATGAGAACACTCGACACTAAAGGTTCAAATTAGAAGAAAAACTTAAACAAACAAAGCTGGCAACTAATTATTCATGCTAAGAATATATGTTACAGCTCAAAATAATGTGACATTCAAGTATTGCATTAAATTACCGAACAAAATAATGTATTAAAAATTTAGAAATATTGGTTACTTGCAGAACACTCTTACGTTGAATTTTCGAAATATACTCATAAGTATTTATAACCCAAGGAGGAGTCAACGTCAATAGTTTCGCCCAAATAACGTAAGTTCTGAGGTTATATAAGTTCAGTTCGCCTGAGAAACTCTAAGAAAATACGCATAGTTATAAAGCGTTCATGCACCAAGACTGTAAACCAGTGTCGCCATACCGTCTGGGGCTCTAACGAATGCGACATGAACTGGAAAAACCGAGCAATTAGAAAAGTATTGCTGCACTGCTTTATTGCAGTCCCAGCGCTGCTCAAACCACATGATGCATCTGTCATGCGGAGGAAAAATGTCCCGAGTGTTTTTTGAAATTTGATTAGGTTACTGGACTTTCGACGATGACGTATTCCGCTATTCAAGGTCTTGTTCGTCTTCAACTCTAATGTATGTTCTCCCTCCAACGAGATAAGTGATGTAATTCATCAATTCGAAGGTTTCCATGCTTCATATCATGGGGTTTGGTAAATTTCAAATGATTCTGAACCCGTAAATAGACGTGGACTTGATTAGGGTATCTTCTTATACACAAGAAATAAGTTCATTCCTGTACTACTTCCTGTACTACTTGCACTGTTGCATGCTCGTGTCTCAGCAGCAACCAGCTCTCTTAGAGCTTCGGCTGATTTGTCAAGTCAAGAGATATTACTATGCAGAAAACATGTCTTATTGTGTGATATCCGCTTTAAAATGGTAAAAGTGACCTCTCAAAACAAAGTAGGCAAGCGTCTGGCTCTGAAGATTTCATCAGACGTGTTGTGTCCCACTGAACAGACAGGATATACTATGTGTACAACATGAATGGACTAAGTGGTGACTGAATAGATTATGCTGGTATATGGCACTTCCAGTCGATGTGCTCATCTGACTTTAGATGGGAACTTTTTATACTCTTTGTTTAGTTTGTCATTGTTGGAGATATCAAAACAATTTATTTTTAACGTAAATTTTGACTCCCACACAGCGAAAATTTATAGCCATTTTATTTCATATTTTCTTTTGGGATAATTTCTCTTTTAATCCCACAGTGGCCCCCAAAAAGTCAGTTTATTTTCAACGGAAAACAATTTTTACGCGCAACTTCAGAGAAAGTTTTCACTCGTCTTCCCACCATGGGGAAAATGGGAAATATAGTAATTATATTGAACATAGAAGTGCAACCTTGCTCAATTATTCTCCATCACACTCAATGCGCTGTAGAGGCGTTGAGACCCTACAATTTACCTAATTTTTCAAATTTCCCTTTTCACATTTCTATTGCAACTAGGTTAACGAAAATGCGTTCATATATGTAAAATTTAATTTTGAACACATTTTTACTCAGAAAAAATATCGATTTTCGCAATATAAAAAAAGTTATTGTGCGAACATAAGAAAAAATATATTTACATGCGTCAAAATGGTCTTCCTCTTCAAGTTTTTACGTAGAAGCGCGATTTTGGTGTCATTCGATGTGAAAAACCTGTAGGTAACTCGTAACGAAGGATTTTTTAAATTTCGAATTAGAAACAAATTTATTGATCACTTGTGCAAAAAATTTCTTCCCCCAAAAAAATCCTAGATTAATATTCTAGTTTCAGTTTTTGCATTTCTATTGCAACTAGGCAAACGAAAATGAATACTTATATGTGAAATTTAATTCTGAACACATTTGCATCTATAAAAATTATCGATTTTCGAAATAGGCAAAAGTTTTTGTGCGAACATATATTTATCTAAATTTACTCAAAACCACATTTCTTCTATAATTTTCAACTTAGAAGCGTGGTTTTAGTTTCATTCGATGCGGTGCGACGGTAAAAACAGCGTAGCGGAACGGAATCCTATTTGAATTTCAAATTAAATTTTTATTGTAAAAAAACAAAGATTTTTAACACATATTGGACATGTGTAACAATAAATTTTTTCCTAATTCGAAATTCAAAAAAACTTCCTTACAAGGTACCTACAGTCCTTCCGCGTCGAATGAAACTAAAGTCGTTTTTCTACGTAAAAAAATGTAAAGGAAGATCATTTTTGCGCAAGTATATAAATTTCTTCTATGTTCGCACAATAACTTTTTTCTATTACAAAAACCGAAAATTTTTATAGATGAAAATGTGTTCGGAATTCAATTTTACAAATCTGTGCGCATTTTCGTTACCCTAGTTGTAATAGAAATGTGAAAAGGGAAATTTGAAATATTAGGTAAACGATTTGAATTTTAGGGTAGTAGAACCCCTTCAGTGAGCTGCCTGAGCGAGGCGAGAAGCGTTTACTATGGGCTGCGATCACCGGTGCTCCGTTCTTGTTTTTTCTCGCAAGCTGTGACGCCGTGTAACTTTGCTTCTAGGGATTAGAATGGGTTGTTTAAACTTCCAATATATATAAGGAAAATTCAAGCCCTCACTTTGTTACAGCTGAGAATTTGAGTGACAAATATGACTACAGATCTATAGGTAACTATGTATAGTGTGGCTATTTCCAGCTTAAAAAAGCAACCTCCATTTTCTCCCTTGCACTTTTAAGATAGATGGACTATATGGCTCCTGGTATTTTATTCCATCCGTACTGATATTTTAGGCAAAATATGAAAAATCAGCCATAACAACATTCGAGAAAAAGATACTAGGCTCTTAAAAATTTCGCTATGAGAACGACTCAACATCGCTAAAGTCTGAGACCATTTCACAAGCCAAGAAGGCTTGTTTCGTGAGACGAAGAAACATCCTGAATTCCAACGTCGCAGGACATCACACCAGCGACAGAAAATTATATTCTATGGTGACTGCCGTAAGACTCACGGTAAAGTGAGACTTGTGGTGCACGATGTAAAGAGTGAAACTAGCTAAAAACGTGGCATGGAGTGCCGTTAATGGCGGAAAGGGAAGTGGTGAACTTTTTCCTCCTGTGGAAGGGAAGTCGATAGGCAGAGATGGAGTTTATTTGAGTTCTATTGTCCTAATATTCTGTAGGTATAGATTAACTAAATGTTACATCAGCACCGAAATAGCATTCCATTACGTCATTTTGTTATCGAAATACCTATGCATGATAATCGACAGCTTTCAAGAACTCTCCACCCATTAGATAACAACGAAATAGTATAGTTCCATTTTATCATAGAGTTCCTACTTATATGTAACAGGGAAGGTTTACCTCTGCCTCAATAAAGTTTGATTTTTTGTCTCATCAATACTGGCTAAGAGAAATACGAAACAAATGTTGTCTAAATTGCTAAAGAGAAATAAAGAACAAGGTTCGATCGATATGCATGTATTGGGTAGCGGCAAATGTGTGATTAAAAACAGGCAGACATTTTATTATTCACTCTCTTAACCACTCTCTGCAGATTCCTCATTTTTTTCTATTACCAAGCAGACTTTTCCTTTTATTGTTACTTTGGCCTACTTCTTAATTACTTTCCTCGTATTTCAAACATTCTTCTGCCGACACTGGTCCCCCCTCTCCGTGTTCGAGCCTCTCCTTCAATTCATTTCACTCTGGGGAACAATTCACTCACTCTACCTAGCTTCTATTGAACCTGTCCTCGTTTTTCTTG
>JACJUY010004584.1:0-69699 GCA_014220935.1 Platorchestia sp. MABIK | reverse complement strand
CTAATGCAAGGCGTTCTGTCTAATGCAAGGCGTTCTGTCTAATGCAAGGCGTTCTGTCTAATGCAAGGCATTCTGTCTGACACAAGGCGTTCTGTCTGACACAAGGCGTTCTGTCTGACACAAGGCGTTCTGCCTGACACAAGGCGTTCTGCCTGACACAAGGCGTTCTGCCTGACACAAGGCGTTCTGCCTGACACAAGGCGTTCTGTCTGACACAAGGTGTTCTGTCTGACACAAGGTGTTCTGTCTGACACAAGGTGTTCTGTCTGACACAAGGTGTTCTGTCTGACACAAGGTGTTCTGTCTGACACAAGGTGTTCTGTCTGACACAAGGTATTCTGTCTAACAAAAGGTATCTAACACGTTCCAAAGAGAGGAAGAGGAAAGGCATCATTTAATGGAGTTAAGGGAATGCTGAATCTATGCACAAGGTGCATAGAAACCATTTAGTTGAGAAAGAAGTTCATGGTACAAGATAAAATTTGAAGAATAGAGTAGTAGGTACTGAAAAAGCAGGACAGCAGTGAACCAAAAAGAGATAGACCGTAACAAAACTAAAAATCCAATTTCATTTCAACAAAAGGAAGGCTTACCTAACCTTGGCTCGAGGCCTCACATAATCATCCCCCTGGGAGCGCTAATTCTCATAAATACAATAGTTGTACTCCTGGTGGGACAAGACAAGAGAAGCGCACCTTTGTTTTAGCATCCATGGAATGATGTTTGGACACGATGGAGAGCTCGGTGAGCACGTTAGCGAGCTGAGTGCACATCTCCCTGTAGAGCTGGTCGAGGGACGGGCGGGTGTCCCGCAGCAGAGCGAGCACAGCGCTCTGCACGTGCAGCACAGCCTCGTACAGCTCTCGCTGGGGGCCCGTGAACCGACCGTTCACGGGCCACGTCCGCGACACGTCACCACTGTAGCCGTGGTACTCGCTTCCTGCCCGTAAAACATGGGGTGAATTGCGAGTAGTTACTGTATTCCTGCGTGCGCTGTCTTCATTGTGAAGGATGGGCTAGCATGTACAAAATTGGGAGTGCATACCTGTTTTTGGCAACCTTAATCGTAGAAGCCATGACACTCGCTTCCTGTCGTCAAAACATGGGATGAATTACGAGCAGTTACTTTTTCTTGTGCACACAGACTTCACTGCACGGTAGAGGAAACAAGGTAGGGTCATTTCTATGGGGGAAATTACACTTCTTCTTGTTCGGGTAGCCAATAGAAAGGCATTATTTCAAACTAACTTTAAAACGTCACCAAACCGCAATGTCGTTAGGCCAATAGTGGAGACGGATTTGAGAGTAGCAGTGCTACCAGAAGCAATATGAGCGCTGCTATTGGTTCGTTGCTGTGACGTCAGCACACCCACACAGTCGACGAAAAAAAGACTGGTTTGAACCTACCTTGTTTCCTTTACCGTGCTTCACTGTGAGGGATATCATCTAGCACAGAATGTGATATGATCAAGTCGTACATGCCTGTTTTTGACAGTCTTTATCGTAGCCATGATACTTGCATCTAGCCGTTAAAAATATGAGATGAATAAAGATTAATTCTTTCATTAATATATGCGTAGTTTTCACTGTGAGGAACCAATAATAAAATGTGCACGTAATTTACTAGGAGTGTACATTGTGCATACTTGCATTGAGCAGTCTTTATTGTAGCCAAGATACTAGTACCTTTTTTCCACATCAATAAAATGTGTTGAATAAAAAGTGATTAGCCTACAATTGTTTTCCATAGTCCTCATTTTAACTACTATGATGATGTTTGCTTCTTGTCTTCGATAAAATGAGGGTATGTTAAATCAAGAGTAATCAATTGAGTACACACATCTGTGTTATGTCGTCTGCAATGTATTCATGATGTTTCTCACGAACTGTATTGAATAAAGGAGTAATTACTCTACACCCATTTTGGAAGTCTTTATCGCAGTGATAGTCTCTTCCTGCTATCAATGAACTGATACGTTGAATTTGGACTAGAACTACTAAGTCCACATTTGCTTTTAATAGGCTGCATACAATAAAATAATTCTCAGCCAGTATTAAGACACTCCGGAGTGATGTCTGTGCAGGTTTTTGTTACCTGAGCAATGTTCTTCTTATTTTCCCAATTTAAGGAGTTGAACGATGAAAAATAACAATATTCCCGCATGCTCAACGAATAAAATACAGCAGCTGTGGCTTGCTGGAAACACATACGTCTCCAGAGAGCATGAAACAAGGTTTTGGTGAAGAGATGCATCAAAAACAAACAGAGTTCGTTTTTAACGAAAGTGTGTTTTAAATCGATTGTCTTCGCTATAACCTTCCTTTTAAAACAAGCAGGTAACACGCATTGACCACCGAGTAACCATGTAGAGTTTACTTCTGGCAAAACTTTCCAATTTTGACCACATTCCACATTTAACTGGATCAAATTTGAAAGTTTTACCCATGAAAAGGGAAGATCTGGTAATCTTATTTAACTACACCTTGTGCTCTCAAGCAAATATTTATACAGTTTTTGAACCAACAATAATCTTATATCCGCTCTTCCTTTTTTTGCAGCACAAGATTCAAGCAACAACTTGATAATATGCTACTCGGCTCGTTCCTGTTTCCATTTTCTATTTTAACACAAGCAATCATTGGTTCTTTCTATCGAGCAGTTATACGCGCTACTAAACAAATATTGATGAGATCAAGCATAGAGTAAAAGCTGACGGTGCACTGACCGGCATCCATGAGCACCATTTCGCCGTCTCTGATGATCTGATTGTTGTTGATGTAGTGGACGATGTTGGCACGATTGCCACCTGCCACGACGGGCGGGTAGGCAAGGTGGCAAGCGCCCTTCATGCGGCTCTCGTAGTCTACTCGCGCGAAGAGCTGGTGCTCTGACACACCTGGGTGTGTCCACGCTATTGTGTTCTTCATTGCTTCAGCTGACAGCCTGTGCACATCAAGGTCAACTTTCAAAACGATGCCCACGACGAGCAGTTAGGTAAAAAAGAACTCATTATTATATACCTTAGTTTAAATGAATGATAGATTATAAATTAGTTTTTGCCTTCCTTACCACAACCAAGATGTTAAAAGAGAGGAAGATGAAGGCACCATTCAGTATGGAATTGAGGGAATGCGGAATTTATACACAAGGGGTATTTCCGCACAGGATCCCGTGCACATAGAAACCGTAAGTTAAGAAGGAAAGGGATGAAACAAGATCAGAGATGAAAAAGAAAGTCAGAGGTGCTGAAAAGCAGGACAGCAGTGAACCGAAAAAAAAGGTCTGTAATAAAACCTAGAAATTATACACTTCCAACAAAAAGAAGGCACCTTAAAGTGCTTACCGCAAGTAACCCACTGACTGGAAGCATTGGAAAAATAAGTCCCATTTACTTTTCTAGCGCTGCTCTCAAGCAAAACACCTTCCATTGAACAATAACACACAGTTGTTGCTTGCATGGGTAGTCAATCTCTCTGTCACGTTCTTAAGGATTTACATAAGGGGAATATTAATGTCTATATATGATAGAAAGAGACTTGATTTCTCACACATTTCAATCAAACACAAATGGCAATAAATGCCAAGAAGTGTCACGAATGCTTTACCCAACTTAAACTCCATTAGAAATAAGTATTTTCCTCATGAACCAAACATCCCACTACGAAAATTATCACTGATAACATGTAATAGCAAGCAACCTTCAGAGTGGACAAATTTCAAGTCATAAAAACGTCACTGGTTTTTCCCGGTGACCTTCAAGAATGACGGTTATGGGATTGTAGCAATATTGAAGCTACCAGAATAATAGCGGCACTCATGGGATTGTAGAAATATTAAAGCTACCAGAACAACGGCATTACTCATAACATTGTACCAAAGGCAATTTTAAAGCTACCAGAACAACGGCAGTACTCCTAACATTGTACCAAAGGCAATTTTAAAGCTACCAGAACAACGGCATTACTCATAACATTGTACCAAAGGCAATTTTAAAGCTACCAGAATGACAGCAGTTCTTATAGGCTTGTAGTAATATCAAAGCTACCAGAATAACGGTAGTTCTTACAGGATCGTAGCAATAAAAAATCTACCAGAACAATGGCAGTTCTCATAGGCTTCTTTCAATCGTAAATCTATTAGATTTTCATAGGAAGTGGTGCGTGACACCTGCAAACATGTCTCATGAGCCGCATCTCAGCAGGGCTCTTGACGAGCCTGAGGGCGTGGAGATGCTGCTTGGGGGACTCGAGCCCCGCGGACCTGCCCTCCAGCAGCCACGCCTGCAGGAGGCGGTGCGTGGCGGGGTCGGGGGGATCCCTGTGGTGGTACCACAGCGTTGGCGACTTCAGGCTCCGCTCCAGCCCCGTCAGGTACTTGGTGAGCTCCTCCCTCGGCAGGCCCTCGTCCACTCCCCACACCTGCGTACACACCTCAGCGCTACACATCTCACAACAGTACCAAATTAACACCACCAATTTCACCAAAATATACTTGTCAAGTATAATTTCATAGTCAAACAATATGAGAATATCATAAAGGCATTCGTCTCAATTAGACTTTCATGTCTAAAAACAATGTGACAATACCTTGAAGATATGCAAAAAAAATATAATTTCTTGACTCAAAAAAAATGGCAATTTTATCAGAGCATGTTTGCCAATGACAATTTCATCAGGACATGCCAGTCAATGATAATCTCATCAGATCAAGTTTGTCATTGGAAATTTCTTCAGAACATGACTCAACAGTAATGAAAATTTCATCAGTACACACCCCAGTCTACACGTGGAGAACTACTTAAAAATGCAATCGCACTCTCAATTTAGAATTTAGATGAATGTACGGTCTTCTATTCATAATATCTAAAATTATTTACAGGATTAATTTTTCTGGAACTAACCAAGTGCACGATGTATCGGAGTTAGCAGCAAAGCAATAAATCAATGATTTTATTCCAGGAACCCTCACATCAACAAATAAATGACGACAAGCACTGGAAACAAGCCATAAGGAAAAAGTGTGCTTTGAGATAGCACTCCAGAAGCCATTAGAAATAAATGTGCTTCGTGGTAGCACTCCAGAAGTCATGAGGAAAAATGGTGCTCTGTGGTAGCACTCCAGAAGTCATGAAGAAAAATGGTGCTCTCTGGTAGCACTCCAGAAGCTGTAAGGAAAAAAATTGCACTGTGGTAGCACTATAGAAGCCAAAAGAATGAAGTGTGCTCTGAGGTAGCACTCTCGAAGTCATAAGAAAAAAATTTTCGATGTGGTAGCACTCCACAAGCCATAAGAAAAAAGGCCCTAAGAGGTAACACTCCAGAAGCCGTCAGGAAGAAGGAAGGCATCTCACATGAGGGGCGTGTTCAGGCATGGTGCGAGGGCCATCCCAGAGCTCGTTGAGGGCAGTGTGGGGCGGACAGAACATGAGGGCGCGGTGAGCACCAGCGCCACCACTGCCAACCGTGTGCACCACCAGCACGCAGTCGCTCTCCAGACACCCACTGCACCACAGTAGGTCAGTGTCCTGCCGGTACAGTGCAAGTTTGAAATTCTGTCAACAATTTCAACGTTGGACATAACTCCACTTTACAAATCTCTTCTGAAAAATATTAACATTAAGATGTTGTGTGAACAGGTTTCATATTTAACTGATATTGGTCACGTAAGTTTAACCAAATAAGTCCACAAGGTGATAAGCATTCACAGAAAGGCAGCTAGCTGTAGAAGTATTCAGACAAAAGTTTTGCCCATCTCACTTTGTCTCCTCTCATGGGCACAGTGAATAAAGAGGGATCTCCATGATATTTAAGGCAATGAAAAACAACCATGACAAACTATTTCAAAACAGTTTTACTAATAGAGAAGTGTATCATCAAAAAATTTATTTCTATTCCTGTAGAAAGACATTGCCAAAGATTACTGCCAAGCTCTGAAGCAAATATTAACTTGGAGCACTCCCACGTTAAACTGGTCAATGGAAAAGGTTAAATATCAACGTTAATGTAGACACTTCAGATTCAAGTTTCACCCATATTTTTTCAGAAAGATAGTGCGCCAATAAACATTCCTATAAAATTTTTGCTTCAGTTCTTTGATTAAATCCTACTGATTGAACATCCATAGTTGCCCTCCAAGATTTAGTTTGGGCCTGTAGATACAGTTTTAGGTCATCATTGAAAGAAAAAACACAGAGAAATGGTGGAACACACACAACACAACATCACAGCTAAAAATAGAAGCCCAAACCAAAACATTGTTACATTCAATAACTGTTATTCTTATAAACATATACAATAAGATCTGTTATCTTACAAATAAAAAATTACAAAGCCCATGAGTGACAGTAGATCAACACCATAGACACAAATGTCATCAGAATATTATGAGAGACAGGCAATGCGACACAATATATCAGCTAAAAACACAAATATTACCAAAAAGCACTTCATATTTCCTCTACACATCTAGTAAACTAACAACATAAAAACCAATGAGAGCGACAGTAGATGAATTTTTATTAAAAACACCATGATGCAAGCCATTAGCAAGATAATGTAGAGAAGTACCATTGCTACCATGGCATGAGGTTTACCGCCATATATTGCCTACCCAGGTGCAGTTTAAGATGTACAAATTAAGTGTTTATTGCTGAATTAAATGTGTGAAAATAAGTAATATCAATTGGTAACCTAACCTCAAGCTATATTACTAGCTAGAGGTAAATCTCATGCTAAAGTGTGGTAGACTTCACGCTACAGCAGCACCGACGTACCTGTCTGTAGAAGTACGGTATCTTGTCTATCATGAAGCGGCGTGGCGCAGCGGGCAACAGTAGGACGTGGTGGCCACCTTCACGTTGACACAAACGTTCCATGACGCGGGCACGCCGCTCTCTGTACTCGCTGGCGCTTATGCCTGCTGTCACCTGCTCACAGATTCAAAAGCTGAACCTTCGGCAACTAGCGCAGCAGGACCTAGTGCCATGACAACCCAGACTGTCACGTTCAGTAGTACCCCTAGTGTAACAACCACGTCCACCGCCAGCAGCACCCTAGCTAGCCCCTCTATTCAAGTCTTTCTTCGAAACATAACATGCTCATAAAGAAAAACTCAGCCTTTGGTTACACTGCAGGGTTGCCAGAAGATGAGTGCTTTTCATAGATAAATTTTATTAGAAGAAGACAGGAAAACTGTTGAATCTTGGCCATAAAACAGCTAATTTGACAATCCTGATTTAGTCATGGATATGGGATCTTATCCTTTAATTTTAGGTTATAGTGAATACAGTAGAGCAGAAACACAAAAATATTGACCACACGACTCAGTCTCATGTTGGAAACTAGAAAATCATCACATTTCAAGATTAAAACGTAAATAGTAAGCGAGTACAATTCACCTCGTGAGGCTGCAGCAAATGTGGGTGAGTGAAGGGTGTTGGCTGACCAGCAGGCACATTTTTCCTCCACGAGACATCAGGAGCCTCTAATGCAGCTTGTAGAGCATGGCTTGCTGCTGTGCCTCCAGCAATGCCTGTGAGCTGCTCACCCTTCATGTGCTGGGCAGATGAGTGAACTTTGCGGACCTTCCATGAACTCCTCCCAAATACTGAGCACCGCTTGAAAGGAAATGTGGCCCATGCTGCACAAAAGAGGATCATGTAATATACAATTTGATAAAAATGATTGAACAATATTACAAGCCCAAAATTGTAAGAATATACAGGTATGTTGAATGGTTACCAATTAAAATTTCATCCCTCCTTTATTAAATCCTACTGTACAAGCATAAATCATCAACTATCTTTAACACTAAATGTTCTACAAATCATAACAATTTCTTAACATCATTTGACATGCTATAACTTATCATCAAAGGACTTTTTGACTGCTTTATATAAAAAACTAGACCAATTCAATAAAAATCATATTTGCGTTTAAAAGTACATGGTCACAAAAATACATCAACAAGAGAAGAGACAGAACTTCACTTAAACTTTGTAATCCCATGTGGAAAATTTAAAATAATGAAACAGCAAGCAGCTATAACAATTGGACAAATTCTTTACTCTGCAACAGTGCAGATGAAGATCATTAAGCATGGAATACTGCAGATTACAAATTTTACTGCAACAGCAGAACTTTAAGTACAAGTGGAATTTAAAGAAGAGTACATATGCAAAATTAAACTGGTTCTCAAAGTAAAAGGTATGACATGTAAATGACTTGACTTTTATTTTTTTTCAATTTAATAAAAATAAGCCCCTCACTTCTGCCATATTTGCTTCAGAGACAATATTGAATTTAGATCACTAATTCACATTCTCATTTCAACACATTATCAATGATATGCAAATACTTTTATGGATTCTTAAAACTTTTTCCCCCACAACTTAATTGTATAGAGCATCTTTTTGAAGAGCCCATTTCAAGTCCATCTCCAAAATCTTTGCTAAATTAGGATTTAAAAATATAATACTAAAAAGTGTGACAGTATTGTAATCAAAAGCTGAATAAAAAATTAAAGATGAACTTGCCTTAACTAATATTACTAGTTGTATTACAAGATACTTGAAAATAGAAACAATCACAAGCTACTGCCAGTAAATAGTTATAATTGTAGCAATTCCTGGCAAGGGTTATACTTTTCTCCTGATTGCTATTGCCACCAGAGCAAAATGCAGATTTAAAATTTTCACCTAACCAAAATTTTCAGGAAAAATTTATTTTTTCTTACCTTGAGAGACACTCCTGGCAGCTGCACAGCTGCATGACATTATTGCTTCAATGTTTAGGCTGGTATCTGGAAATTAGATAAATTGAACATAAGAACTTTAAACATCATTGTAAGAAAATGAAAAATCTTGCATAAAAACATTGTAATAATAATAATATCTAAATAATAACATTGTAAACTATACTTGCTACTCCTACATGATATCTGCTCATTATTTATTTTGGTTAAAAAAGAGCAGTCTCACAAAAGCATTAAAAGCCATTAATCATCTACTTCTCAAGAACTGGTTCTTCATAAGAAAAAATGCATCCTCGCAATAAAAAATCCCTTAATCCTAATTAACGAAAAGAAACATTAAAAGCATTTTAGTAATTAAATACTCCAAAGAAAATGAAATCTGTATATTGCCACTGTGCATACTATGTATATTCTTAATTACAACATTTCTTTGCCTTATATACATTTTTCAAATTACAATGAATACTTTATTTACAGAGTAGGTCAAAGTTTAAGCATCAAAATTAGCTATAATTTTCAGAGATTTCTGATAAAAAAATATCAATATTCTTCTTGGTCCCCTAATCATTTTGACAATTATCACCAGATGACAGATTTCTTGACTCATTGGCATATCTTCAATAAATGTTAGCTGCTCTGTGCTGGCTTTAAAGGCATAAGAAATAACAAAATTGATGATGATTGCAGAGAAATTGCCAATAAAATTGAATCTTAAGTAGTAAAAATTGATGGAGGTTATGAAGAGATTAGCAGTGATGGACTAATATTGTAAAACCAATAGAAAATGGAATTCCAAAAATTAGGATTATTTATTTAGATAAACACTCAAAGTTTTATTGAGCCATCTACTGAGTTTGGATATGAAAACCAAGCAGTGACAATGGGCAATCATTTTTATTTAGAACTAGGTGCAGAGTAAACAAGTGTGTAGATATTCCTAAAAAAAATTTGCTCATTGTAGAGTTCTAGTGTTAAAATAACACTTTGAATTTTTAAACAAGATATTTCTCCACCACAAAGTTTCAATTTTTGTTAATAATGACCTTACAGTGATGATATTATTTTAATATGGATGCCCTAGGAGTCATTGAAAAAAATTTACTGTCGTATTGCTTGTGGTGAATAAATTGTTTAAATATTTTTTTATCTATCCAGAAAAAAGATTAATACGATCAAACATATCGACAATAGACACAGGCACTTAATTTACAAAGAACATTCATGCCCTTAAACCCATTTTTCTGACTGATGTTCCAATTAGGTCGTAAAATCCTAATTCCAAAAACTGCAGTTGTAATTCGAATTACAATCGCTGGACATCTTGAGTGCGTAGCGAGTACAGCCAACGAGTAAAGCCCAGCTGGTGAGACATAATAGAAATAAACTTTCCCAGAACCGCAACGCCGGACCAGACAAATTATGACCTACGCGTTGACTCGAATTTATGAAATATTTTCCTTATAAGCAGGTAGCTTGTTTCAAGTTTCAAGGAAAGTATTTCGGTCAATCATCAGTGTTGAACAGAGCTGAAGGCTGGTGAATAGTAGATAGTGAACGCTATCATGAACAGAATCAACTGAATTTCTGGATTGAAGGTGATGAACGAAACTAGACTTAGGAATTTATTATAGGTCTGAATTTCTTACATTCTTGCTGACGTACAAAACTTTTTTGCCATTGCTGCTACCGAGCTTTTGCTGCAAGTTGAATACGTAAAATGAAATAAAAGCCCGCTTTGTTGAAGGAACAATTCTATTCTTTCACGTCAATAACAAATTAAATAATTAGAACTTTCAAACTTTTTAAAAAAAGGGTCGTACAAGTCATCTACCTCTTATAAGTATCTCTGCGGTTATTTGATACAATTGAGTTATTCTTTTAAGTAATTGTTCACTGCAGAGTATGAAGGGTGCGTACTTTAAGCTTGACAGTCATTTTAGATGTAGCATGAGCAAGATTGTTTATTATGTTTATAATAGTTTTTTAGATTCATTTTCAATACGTATGTATATGAATATCTGTGTGTAAGTGAGTGCGTGTATGTGTGTGTACTCACGCATATATATCTGTCTATGTGTGTGTACACATACATGTTTGTGTATACATATTTATATATGCTCACAAATGCAAATATATGTTTCTATTTTTTGCTTAAAAATAAAACCTCAAGACACATTACATTTTACCTAAAGCTCTGCGACCAGTTAACTCTAAACCATATTTCAGAAATAAACATATTTATTGCTCCAGCTTATTAATTCAAAAATGGATCTATATCTCCCCCCCCCAGAGGGCGCATCGGTGAATAGAAAACATGAAAAATATAAACAGACAAATGAAATAAATTGCTCGTGAAAAAATTTTCTCTTGGTGCTTATGTTGAACAAGCCTTGAATTTTATTATACTTGTAAGTTTTTTAAGCGTTTCTAGAAGTGTGTGTTGTGTTGCGTGATGTTCTTTATAAATTACTTTGTGACTAACGTTTTTCTCAATACTTGATAGTCATTTACGACGGTGTTTCAAGCTGCTTCGGTATAGCTTTTTTAGTTTTTTCTCACTTTGATTCAACAAATAATTTAGGAATTCTGAAGAATTCTCTAGTAGTATTTAAATTATTTATAAGTTGTCAGCCATCTCTTGGGATATAAAATACGTAAAAAATGATTTTTTTGATTTAACTAGCGCTTTACAAGGTTAATCTGTCTGCACGCCGAGTATGGTTTGTCTATTAGTACACCTCGGATAGTTTGTCTATTAGTACACCTCGGATAGTTTGTCTATTAGTACAACTCGTATAATTTATTTATTATTATGCCTCGTATGGTTTGTCTATTAGTAGACCACGTATAATTTATTTATTAGTATACCACGTATAGTTTGCCTGTTAGCACTCCTCGTATGGTACATTTTTCTTAAAGTGTCTAGAGAATTAATTTGAGTACTCATTTAAGAGAAAATTTCTGTGAAAGCGTAGCTCAGAGAACTAGAAAATGATTGATGAAATAGCCATTGAAAGTCTCACTTAACAGTGATTGCTGCAGGGTTTCTTTTTGTAATTGATACTGCAAATGCAGGAGTCGGATGATCGACTTACTTAAATTAAAAACTCTGCTTGAGTTTGAAAGCTCCATTTTTCTACCAACTAAACAGTGAACTGTGCGACATCAAACACGTAATGCTGAAGGAGTTTTACGGCGAAACACAAACAAATATTTATGTTGGTACAGCGTGCCTAACATGCTTTTAAAGCGGTCTTTCAATCTAAGCTTTAACGTTTTAACTCAAATCACACTAGAACTAATTTTGAAGATGTTATTGAACTTACACGTACAAAAAGTAAATGAGGAAATTGTTTCGCAAATACATAGACATTTTCATACCTGAGCTCGTGAAAAGTGTTATTAATACTGACTTCAAAAGGAAGACAGTGAACACTTATAATCAACATTTATTAAGAGGAATATTTTTATAATTACTAAGATATGAAGCGAAACAGAGCAATTCATTGACATTTGAGCACATGAAATATTGAAATTATTCAGGTATTATGCTTGGCGCTATGTTAACATTGGACAGTAATTAATACAACAGACGGTGAGGAAGACAAGTGTGCGTGATAGGAATCATCAGTTATATCAAGATAAGGCGCAAGAATTTCGCTTAACACAAAAAATTAATTACGTAGCACTTAAGTGCGACCATGATTAACACAATTACGCACTGTAAGGTCACTATGTGCGCAACAACAACAAAAAAAACTTTACAAATCAAACCGAAATAGCGAAATGAAGTATTTTTATCTCATCAAGCCTTTCTCGTAAAGAAATTTGCAGTGTTCAAAACCTCATTATTGAAATGCTCTACTGGCACACATTCTACTCACAATGTTTTAATGATATATGAGCGGATTAGAATTTGAAACTTAGAAGTAAAACGGCTTATTACCGCGAAGAGCAATTCAAATACCTGTAACCTCTTAATTACATGGATTTTGCAAATAAATTTTACAATCTCAATAGCTACTATTAATGTTTGCATGCTGCACGGTAAAAATAAAGTAGAAGGAAATAAGCAGCTGAAATTTTTACACCTCAGCGTAGCAACAAGGAAGTTGTGTGAGAAATTGTGATTAAACATTGGTGAAATAAATAGTTATTACAATCACCAAATTTTGAATACTGGCTTAAGTATTTCTGAGCATCTCAGCACACATCAATATATCAAAATATTTGACAGAAAATTTTCTCCTCCAGCTGGCAGCAAGGATGCTGACGTGGTGCTTTGGGTTCCTTCCGCGACGCAGGCTCATCCGATCGTGTTGGACGGGCGTTGGCATCTGCGGATTGTTCTTCTTCTTCGGCGTTAACGTCTTCAATGAACCTGACCTGTGTGATCTGAGTGAGTTAAAACCAACATTCTCAAGAAACTGATATATTTCGTGCATCACATTGATTAGTCCAATAATTTACGCATTAATGATTGGACGCTTAGACGTTTAATCCTGTGCGAGCATGCGCCTTTTTGTCCCCTATTAATAATAATACACCGTTGCTTACTGCTTGGTTGGGTCAGTCACGCTTTTAGGGATCTGCGTAGAGGGAATATTAATTAGTCATCAAATTAACTCAGTATTAACTAATTCTGTTGTTACTGACGTAGTAATCTAAAATAAATTTAGAAGCTGTTACTCGCACATGTCAAAGTAACAAGTATCCTGTATGTCAAAATAAGATACTTGTATGTATATTTAACGTAACTCAAAATTGACACTAAAAAAGCTACCATTTACTTGAGAAACGCACATACAGGGAGCACATTCAGTGCTCAGAGAAAATAATATTTAAAATAATCTCAGGAAAATACTTATATCTTATTTAAAAGTAAATTTGTTTCATTTTTATAAAGGAAGCTGAGTAAAATAGGTCGTGATCCATGTGAAGTGCAAATTTTTAGCGGGATTAAGCTTTATTTCCCAAGCTATCCTACTTTGCAGGTGTAGTCAGTGTTAACATCGAAGGTCTCATCATTGACACATTTGAAAACAAATAAACGCCTAAATTGCCGACATTGATGCTTTAAAATAATGAGTACATATTATATGAAAACGAAGCTAGTACACATGTTCTCTTTGATCAGGTTGTGGTGTTTACAGCTCTGTGCGTCGACTGCATCCACAATCCAAACTGTTCATCAATCACATCATTAAAGATGTAATCGAACCACAAAGAGATTCCGTGCCCAACCCTCTAACGGTGGAAGAAATTCATCAGAACTTAAGAGTAGACTCCAGCGTTTTCACCGTCAATCAGTTCTTGCTGGGGTACATCGGTGACATCGTGAGTATGCCTTCCGGGCACGACTAGGAGTAATTGTTCTTTTTGCATCAGAGAAACGAGACAGATGAGTGAAAGTGGTGCTGCTATAGCGCTATCCCAGTTTACCTTTTTGCCGCCTGCATTCATGTTTTTCGCCGCCCAAGTAATTAAATCGCTTAGGTGGCGAAAAACATGCATGCTCCGGCGAAAAAGTTAGACTGGGAGGTCTACCACACTATATCATCAGATCTACCTCTAGTTAGTACTATAGCTTGAGGTTTGGTTACTAATGGAGATTAGTTATTTCCATGCATTTAATATAGTGATTAGCACTTAATTTGCTCATCTCAAACTGCACCTGGGTAAGCGATATGTGGTGGCAGACCTCACGCTATAGCAGCACCGGTAAAGTTTTTCTGTGCCCCCAAAAAAGCGAACACGTTCTTATTCTGACAGTTAAGTGCACAAAAGAAACCTGTGAGATCTCATGCTGATTTCTCAGTTAGAGTTAGATATTAAGCTTGAAAATAATTTCTCGTTTGTTGAAAAAAAATTTATTGCCAGCCAGAGCCAAATGAATCATATAAAACTATGAAGTCAGAATTAATCGATGAAACCAAGAGAAAAACGAAATAAAGCCCTTTGTTTCTGTGGCGAGTTTGAATGGATAGAATTGTATCTTAGATCTTCTATTTTGTTAATATTACTATACATGGTTGATACATAGTACTAGATTTCTAATTTTCTTCACTTGAGAATATCATCAAAATAGGAATGGCAAGCTATAATAACTGTTACGATGTAGTGCTGGAACCGTCAATGCTGCAGCTCTAGTTCAACAAGGATATTTCCAGATACTTCATGTAATCACAATTATTATAGGGTGCACATAAACTCTTTGGATAAACCAAATAATAAAGTTTTTATTTATTTTTTTGAAAACTCAATTAAACTATTGTAATTTTTAATAATGATTCGTTATTGAATTATGATTCTTGTCTGTATTACTGTCAATTACTCTAATAGCTTCAATTAATGATCTACTTCCACAAAACATTTGGTAAAAAATGTGTACATTGTTTAAACTATATCTTCTTTCAAACCGAATCACAAGCTAGCATCTGTCTAGAAAACTTTCAAATGCATTTTTTGAGGAATTTTATCACACGCCTTTTTCCATGCACACTTTGGACCTCACTTGTGTGGAGTTAATATTTTTTTTATTGACTCAGGCTCCAAAAAGGACGAAATAGATTAATCCATTAAGTTCAAATCAAGCAATGAGGAGGGAGACATTTCCTTGCTCCAAAACTACGGATTATGGTCCGGACGCCACTGTCATGTTCTGTTCGAACTTCTCGAGGGTGAACTGTCATGTTGGAAAGTGAATGTGTAGTTTCCAGAATGATTTTTTTGCTCATAGAGCGTACAAGTCAAAATTTGCTCAATTCCCGAATCAGTGTTCGCTTCTAAACCTAGTCGTAGTAAAATGAGAGGTGATTACTATGTTTCCGGAATGTCTTATTAATAGTGAAAAGATAAACTATGCTCGCGATGGTACTGAAATTCGTATTTATAGTGTTCTATATCTTTATCTACGCTGCTGCAGTCATTTTGGTTAACTGCAACAACTTTAACTTATGTTACACTTTCGTTCCCGACAACACAGTTTCATAATTATTTACTTTGCTAAATAATTGATGTGATACGGTATAATTAAGCATGCTTCCCCACAAATTAATCAGTCCTTGTTTGGCCTCAAACTTGAAAGACCTGTGAATCTAAAACTTACAACGACCGGAGACAAATTTCACACGGCACTTGAAGAGCCACGAACTTGAAACACCAGTGACTCTAAAACCTAAAACGACGACAGGTGAATGGAACGTTCTTGGAAGTGGGTGCTGGTGACGGAGAGTTCCTGTCGTTCACGAGCGGGCTGGAGGTGGAGCAGAACTGGAGGGGCCTGTTGGTGGAGCCGCGCGAGGAGGCGTACGCCCGTCTCAGGCAGCGCAGGAGGGCTGCCTCCGCCAACGCCTGCGTCACCGGCACCGACTACCACAGGAAGGTCACCATCGCTGTAAAACGTTTATTACATTTTAAACAAATACGTAGTTATTTACTTAGGAGAAGCTGATGGAAATTTCCGCTTGATCTTAAGAGCGAGCGTTTAACGCAACTCAAATGAAAACGTAACTTTTTAACAGGAAAAACTCGCAGGACTTGACGCTTGCGCGCATGAACTAGCATTATGATTCATATAATTCCATAATTCACTCCTTTGGAAAACTCGTTCTCTTTACTTAGGAAGAACTCGTAGTCACTTAGCGCACGCGCCTAATTAAGAACGACCAACAATGTTCGGATGTCTCGAGTTATACATTTGTGGCAGCGATTGAAACAGGTAAAGTTAGCCACAGCACAATAGTAAGGAAGCGTGTGTTATCTGTTTCTCTCTTAAATTAATTTTGCACAACTTGAACGTTTCTAGAAGAAAGTTATGAATCGTGAAGCATCAAATAGTGAGGAACTACAGCAGTGAGAAATTATTTTGACAAACACAGTAAAAGTAATACATATGACGAACAAGCATTACTTTTAAGAGATAGAGTTGACCTCATTTCAGTCGATTATGATGACGATGGCCAAAGTTTTTGCTAATTTCGTCTAACATAACTTTTGGACGTTCATTAGACCAAAGTATCGATGTTTTTAGGAAATGCTTTGGGTTCCCAGAGTGTAAGTTTGCTACTTGTCCCGAACACAACTTACGGGCGTTCATTAAACGATAGTATCGATGTTTCCAGGAAATGCTTTGGGTGCCCAGAGTGGACGAGTCACTGAGCGCGCTGCTGCAGAGGTCCACTCAGTCCAAAGCAGCTCTCAGCAGCTACGTCGATGCTGACGTAAGTGTTGACTTCCGCTGCATATAGAAATTTGGTCGAATTTTCATTGTTTATATCCCATCATCAAAATGTTCAAATTAGCAATTGATCAACTTTGACGGTTTTGAAATTGACATGAAGTTGTTAAATGAATTGTCAAAAAGAATTTTGATGATCAGGCGATCGAAATTTCTCTTTCATTATCTTGATTTTGTGGTCAGAATATTCGGATTGCCAATTGGCCAACTTAGACGACGTTCAAACTGTAGATTATAAAGATAAATGCTCACGATTATGCAAAATTATCAGATGACTTATGTGAAGAAACTCTTTTGCAGTTTAACTGATGATTTGTTACACTGGAAATGGCACACGGTGGAAAAGAATTGTATTGTGATCACCTAACTGGAGTTGCGTAGGACATTAATATCGCTTTTGAAAACTAATAATTTCATAAGTCTTGCCAACGAATTTAATTTTATGTTCTATCACTAAAGGTTGTACACCTTTTCTATCCCTTGTTTCTAGGACGTTGCGCGAAAAAATAATTGAACACATTCCCCGCATATTGGGCAATATGTGTATCATTCGATAAATTGCTCATAGTCGTACCGGAATAAATGAATGCCATTTCACCTGTTTCACGATCTTTTCAAAATATAACTGTAATGATACGAGGTGCAATGTTTTCGTGCAATTGCATTTTCATATATCTCAGGAAGGATAAAAATGAATTCGAGCAGTAAAGTCTATTTTCCAATTCTGCTACTTACAACCCAACCGTGTAAACGCGGTGAACGCGTCAAGTAATTTTTAAATTCATTATGGGTTAATTACTCAAATAACCTGGAAGTCACTTCACTTAATCGGACAAATTTACTTCAATATCGAGTCTTTGTCTTCAATATTGAGTGAGCACTTGTTATAAGAGCACTGGTGTTAGTTATAAGGCATTTGAAAATCCAATGAACAAGATAATATGTATCAGGCTTGATTGGGATAAAACACCTTATGCAGGACCAAGCAGATGGGGAAGAGCGTTTAGTTCAGTGCTACACACTCGGGAGTCTAGTGACTGCCTACCAGCTCTCCATCAACGACACCGACAACCCCATCGACCTCCTCGTACTTGACACCAACTCCGGCGAACTTCTCATGATGGAGCACCTCACCGAACAGCGATACAGAGTGAGTAGCTACAGGAGTTCTGGTTTTCTTTCACCTCGTATGGTTTATCTATCAATTAAAAACCTTTATATTAATCAATTCGTATTGTTTGTCTGTCAAACTTTATGTTGATAAATTTTTGAAAACTTTGATGTTGTAATGCATTTCTTGTGTTAACTTTCTTAGAAATAAACGGGTTTTCTTTCCTTCCTTTTCCTTTTTTGTTTCTTAACTTGTGTCATAATAACCATCTAAAGTTTTGAGATACGCTCCGTACTTGAAAGGAATTCAACATGTAATGTTTCTCCCATTTTCTTTTGTCTGCAACGTAGAAAACTAACAAGTAACCACATTAGTTTCAACTTGGATGAAGAAGAGCAGGGTTATACGCTCATTCGCTTCCCCGAGTGTAACCCTTTCTATGATAAATTAAGTCAAGCAAGACTCACTTTGCCTTACCAATGGAAATATGCTGTCCGTGAACCACTTAACCTGTTAACCGTCGGTGTGCAGTTAACTGCCCCAGGTAGATTGCATTTTCACCGTCTCTGTCCAGTTGAATAGCTCATGCACTGCGTTCCTTTACCGCATGTGTCGATATAAATGAGTAGACGCATTGAATTTTCAACTATCAGTAATATTCAATGTCAGTTCTGTTATTCGTTAAGTAAAAGAGCTAAATGTTGTCACTGAAGTGGCTGCGAGAATGCGCTGAGACCACACCGCCATGACAGTTGACATGTTAAGCGGTTATTATTATTGTATGTGTCGTTTCACCACCGAAGACGCTACAAAGACGTTTCATCGGTGACATGTTAAGCGGTATGTCAAATAATTAGTACTGAACAAATCCAAGTTCATTCAGCGCCCGTTGAATGCTAGACTATTCTGTGAATGAAAGCCTATGATAGAATTTTTTTACTGATAAACTGTACTTATACATAAATAGATCTTGAATATGGATGCACTGTGTAGGATTAATATAGGTGGAAATTGCAAATTTATATGCTGCATGATTTTTAACACTAATGATGAATGAGAATCATTGAACTATCAACAGGCTGCATTATCACACCAATTTCCGCACATTAGTAGTCAATGTAGCTCCTTAGGAATCCTGTACCCTAAAAATGCTGTACTTTAAAAATCCCACACAGTTAATTAATGAGAAGCACTTTTGCAGGGCCACCGCAAAACTAATACATACGATATTTGATTCTTCAATTTCTGTTGCTTTCACTTTATCGCAGACTAGCTATACCCTCTAGTTCAAGCTGCAAAATTCAAATATGTTCGATCGGATTTCAGTTCGTCGTGAAATTGGCTGCAGAATTACTCATCAGTCTCTTCAAACTGTCGATTTCGAATGAACACTTTTTGTTCTGCTTTATCGTAACCTCCGGATAAAAATGCATATAATGTTGGGAGCAATGTTCTCCCTGCGGGTCCATCATAAATTAGTATTTCAGGAAGGGAGCATTAGCCTCTTGTTTATTCGTTTGAACGAGATGGATGAATTTGTAAAAATTTAAAGGCAAAGGTTGCTGGCTCTGTTTACACCTCTGATAATTTTTCAACCTTCTGTTCATTTTACTTCTACTGAATCAACTGTTTTGTGACTTAGTTTGGAGCACCACTTCGAGTTCACACTTAACTTCGAAATTTTTGCGTCAATGCTGCATTGAATGGGCATTTCTGCAGTAACTTTTATCTATGTTCCAGACGGTTTTTCGGTAAAGTATTCCATTGAAAAGTTCAAGTTATTTCTCAACAGAGCTTTAAATTTTTATCATGTCAACAATCGTAGATACTGTCAAAATCAAACAAGTTTCTTAAGCATTGCAATGCGAGCAACCTGATTTATCCCTATTGTTTCAATAACGACTCCCCAGCAGCGACCGTCGGATCGTCCAGTAGCTTCATTATTTTGTTTACTGAGCGATACCTTCATGTACGAAGTTTCGAGTTATAACCCCATTTCATCAGTCGAAGACGAAACTCTAGACTGGTCAGTTTTATCTAGGAAGTTGCCCGTCCCGTGATCTTCAATAAAAACATTGCAATTTATGAAATCTCAAATTACGCAGACGAGCACCGCATCCCATAGGCGGGTTGCCTGCACTTATGTCTCGTCAAATGCCAACCTGTGGGCTTGATTTTCCTATTCTTGTTCATTATTGGCTGTCGACGGACGCTGTGTGTCCTCTGGCATTCCGTGGCATTCACAGCGATGCGAGCACCATGAAAAACTTATGATGTGACCATTTTTTAACATCCTGGTTAGCTTATACCACTCCATCAACTTCTGAAAAAAAACTGAAACATAAATTTATCTTTTCATTTAAAATAGTTTGACCTGATTTTACACCAATTGAAGAATGAGCAGTCTGAGATACTAATTACATTAGTGTGAACGCTTCAACTGAACGCCTTGAGGAGTTTGTATAAAACGGGCTTAGTGAAACAACAAAGATTTTGTGGAGACTGCTGGGGTTTATAGATCTGTTTAACATCGTTTGTGTCGTCAGCGTAAGATTGATGGTGGATAGATGATGATAGTCCAGATGAAAATTTTAGGTGAATCCTTAGTCGTGCCTGCTATGGAACCCTGTTGAAAGCGATTCTAATATAAAAAGGTAATTTTAAGTACTGCCCTTTTGTAAACTTGTATGTTGGATTTCATGCAAAATTTATCGCAGGTTTTCCATTCATTTAGGCCTTCAAAAACTCTGTTAGATTCCGGTATTCATAAGCAGAAATATTCCGTTTTACTGACATTGTATTTTTATTTTTTATTTTTTTTTTTATTTCAATAACTCCCGCAAGTTAGTTAAAGAACATTTAGCTTCTCACACCGGAAGTAGGAAGATGAATGAATATTCTAAATTATATCCATATGAATCACAAAGTATTCTTATATCGTTGGTTAAATAACTATATTTATTAACAACAAACTAACTCGTTGTTTTCACATAACGTTTCCGTAGATCACCGCTTTGATTTCATTCGTTGCAGTACGTGTTGATCCCCATCCGCAACACTCACGAGTACGAGTATGCGATGCTCAATGCCCGAAATCTCGGACTGAACATCACAAGCAAAGAGACTTTACAGTTCGGATATGCCCTTTTCCAACACACCGGGATTCCTAGGACCGTGATAGCAATTGCTGCGACTCAGTAGCGTTCTCTGCCTCCAAACAACAGGTAGGTCCACTACCAATTTTATTCCCTTTTCTTTCCCGACGCTTAAAAAATAACTATCAATTAACTTTACTCCAAAATTTAAAAAAATATTCTCCCAATAGACCATTAAAGAGTTCTGTACCATGTTAATTTTGGTTTGTTTTTAATATTTGATAAATCGTAGTTTAATACGACTTTCATTATTCAAACGTTCATACCTTTAATAACAAGAAAAGTGAAATATTTTTCCTTTTTAAATCTATTTCTGAAGAACACAGTCAAACGCTGTATCGATCTCTTAAGTCTATGCCACGACTACGCCAATAGAACATCAGAATAAATAATTGAAAGGCATTCTTACATATTTTTACAACTTTTATGATCACTCTACGTGTTAATAACTTTCATGGATTGTTACTCCATTCACCATATACAGTTTACCGGTTAATTGATGAAGGTTGGCTTGGCTTTGACATCTACTGTAAATAATCTCACATCTTTTACGATGATGACATCAACAAGCACACTTTAAACTGAAGTATTCTTTCGAGTTCAGTTTTGTTTAGCAGCAAATGCGGTGAAAATTGATAAAATACTATACGATTGTTCACTCTTTGGAATGAATTCTAGATGGAAACGTTGGGGTTCGGGCAGATGACTGTTCAAAATCATTATTATTATTACTATTACAGTTTCAAAATGGTGTACTTTGCCACGCAGAACAGTTTTGGCAGAGTGTATTAAAATTATACAAAGAGGTCGAAGTTTGTGTTTGTTTAGCAATTGTTTCTAAGGTCTTTCGTGAGAATCAAATTAAAATAAAGTGCTTCAATGCCTGGATTTTGCTCCTCTACAACTACCGCGTTTTTAACGGATGATCTACACACGACTTATTGTGACTCGTAACCGCTGCATCATTGCCGGTACTAGGGAATTTTACAATCATATATTTGTCCTCTGACGTCTACAAGTTTTTTTCCACACCGCAACGTATTTAGAAAAGTGACACTAAGTACAGCTTGCTTTATAGGGTCACCTCTGTTACAGAGCACCCTAGCCGCTCGCACGACTGTGAAACCTATGCTTATTTAGAAATTTAATTAGAAAATTCAAGGAAGAGAAACTAAAAGAGTAAGGAAGGGAAAGGAATGGTTGAACTGATGGATGAATGGAAGGTGAATGAGAAAACCTTTAGAATGAAGAGACATGCATGAAATAATGCTATGGATCAGTGTGGAGATACTTCATGGACTCTTGTTTATGCTTTGTGCTTAACGTTTTATCTCGCATTTAGAGGATGGTTTTGAAAAAAACCTTATCAGTAATAATAATAATAATAACTCGACATTTACCTTTATTTACATCTACCTATCCCTTTTGTTCCCTTCGATGAGATACTGTAATGTTTATAATACTGTTGTTAAAGCAACATTCATGCTATCACATGTACAAGAACTTTTCGTGTAATCAGAACTTTTGATCTGTCGAAAATTTGCTCTAGAGAGCAGGTCATCTATTCTAAGAGTTCAAGCTTTCCGCACACTTGTTTCTAGGCTTACATTGGGAATAACGTCGGCCCACATTACGTTGTTTGACACAACGCTTATTTTCCATAAGATTTGAGCAACATGAGAAATGTTCGAATAACGTTGCAGATGGCGCTGGTGAGGATGACTCAGTCTCAGCCCAGCGTCAACATGGATGCCATGGCGGGGAAATTGGACCTCCACTTAGTTGCCCCCGTCACCGTGTCGTTCGGATTCGCTTTCTACTTGCACTCGTCGCTGATGCACAAGCTGAACATCACTACCGAGATCCTGCATAGGTGATCCATAAACTGTACATCATTACCGGGATCCAGCATAGCTGATCCACAAGCTAAAAATTACTACCGAGAACCTGCATAGCTGATCCTCTAGCTGAATAATACTACCGAGATCCTGCATAAATGATCCCTTATAGCTGTACGTCACTACCGAGATCTAGCATAACTAATTTAGAGTGAAGTCATTTCGAGGTTACGGTTCTTGCTCACTTAATGTAAGTGTTAGATATATTTGTCTTTGAAATTGCAACTGTCATCCACGAGTTTTTTGCACAGCTTTCCACCATTTGAAAATTTGAGATGTTGTAATCGTCAGTTCAACAGGAACTGTGCATCCGAATTACGAAGACATTATCGTGTCTAAATGACGGCAATATTAGAATTAAAACACCCGCATTCAAAGCTAAGAAATTTAATTTGGTTGTTTCAAGCGGATATATTTAAAAATTCCCACACAAATAATGACCTTCATTTAGGGTGAACCCATGAGAGTGTAGTTTTCACCCTCGGTGGCAGCCATTAGACACATATGTTGCCACATTACCCACTTATGTTGCCACATTAGCCACTAACAGGAAAATGTCCACGCCAAATTCAGCACAATTGTTAATTGGAAGTTCAACTGGTCAAAATGCTCTATGTGAACCGAGCCTATGCTACTCTGCGGGTATAGATACACGTAAAGGTTTTGTTTACGTGTTTCTTTGTACTTTTATTTATTACTTTGCGGGTAATTATGCGGAACAATGAATAACAAAACATTTTCTATTAACGTGTGCGAAAATGCTTTTTACTAGAAACATGAAACCAATTATAGGGCTAAATTGTCTTCAATAGAATGCAATTAAAATGTAGAGTCGGAAATTTTCCTGTATGAGAGAATTATTGTTTGCAAGAAGTTTCATGTGTTCGTTAATACCCTTTTACAATTTTACAGTAAAAATATAACTTGAACATGCGAGTAGCACACAGCATGTCTATCTGAGCTGTGTCACTGCTTCAAGTCATTAAATTCTGAAAATACCTTTTTCACGTTTTCTTTTCCTTTTGCTTGCGATTTGGACTAACGCATGTCTTACATCTTTGTGAGCGTATGAAAGTAAATTTGAAAATTTAAGTAAGTTCTCAAATGCCTATTTTCATTCCTCATTATGTTGTAACTTATTATGTGATCAGTTTGGCACATGCGACCATAACGAAACTGCGCCGAAGAGAGCGCTGTGCAAATTACCATGTTCACGTTTATAGGATATAAACGTAAATTACCTTATAAAACACATGGCCTCATATTTGAAATATATTTCATCAATGCAAAAATGTTGGTTTGAATTCCATAGGAAATTATGATTGTATTGTCTTATGTTCCGGTGCTTAAATTCATAATATTTTGATTACGGACTACGAAGCTACGCCCTGATGACACCTTTAGGTGATGACTGCATGTACTCGTATTATGAAGAAATAGCTTACGCTTGACAAAGTTGGTTTTTAGGATTGCCCAACAATGAAATGTTTATAGGCAAAATTCTTGGAGGTGCGTTAGAGACGGCTAAACTCCGCCGCTAAACTCTTGATTTAATCATTTGATGTCGAGTTCAAAGCTTCTAATTCACCATAATTTCTCATAATTTCTCCGGTAACTTCAGAGCAAAATTTATGCCAGTAGCACGGAAAGAATGCAGAGACAATATTATCAATCATTATCAAGATTGATTTATATGATGGAGAAGCAGTGCAAGCCCCTTAATTCAAGAAATAAATGCTAGTGTAACAAAAATGTAGTGTAGTCAATTCGCATGCGATGTTCCTATCGTCATTTTCAACGCATCGGATGTCTAGAACTGTTTTTTTCAGTGCCGGAAAAGGAGACGCATGAGAAATATATTGAAGAGCAAAGTGAGCATTAAATGATTTAATGAAGTAATTGTTGCTAATTTATACGTCTGCTTCAAATATTTACAATGGAAAATGAGAAATCTTGCGCATCGAAAACGATTTGATTTCTTAATGAACTTTATTGTCTTAATTGGTTATCTCCAGGCCACAAGATTTGCGAAAACAACCCGACTTTGTGCTCTTTAACAAGTATCAAACATTAAGAAATGAGAAGTAAGTTCAATTATGCATTTTCCTTAAATTAATTCAAAGAATTTTCCGAAAATACATTTTTCTTTAAGTCTAATGGTTCCTAATGATGGCACCCACAATGTTTTCAATGCCACGTCCGAAGTGACAATTCTTAAAGAATCTCAAAACCCTTTATCACATGGATTTCCTTCCTGCTTTCTCGATATCACTTTAGAGTAATGCGTTCTACATGTTTCCAGGCAGACCAAGAAAAATGCCAGACATCTTAGCTTCAATTCGAGAATGGCTCTTTCGTGTAATACGTTCTTTGCCGACATTAATGACACCATTTCAACTGAGTAAAGTTATGAGTCTGTGAGCCTATCTATTTATCCTAGAACTGTCGAACATAAATGAGAAAAGTTATCTCTGTCTTGACCGTGAGTACATGAGCTTATCCATTTATCCCAGAACTGTCACTCGTTCACGACTCCACCACAGCTTATCAAGACAAACTCGCTTTGCCACTCAACGTCGTCTGCTGAAGGATCCATTCGCGTAACCCGGTGCAGCTTTTAGATTGAATACTTCTTTACCTCGTCCATTTTTCTAGGGTCCGCACACTCAAACTTCGTATCACAAGTGCCAGAATTCCTTTAATCATTGGATATCGGAGAGATTTTTTCCATTTCATGGACATCACTTCATCATTTTTAAGCGAGTTTTTGATCACCTTGTGCTTTAAAGTTAGATATTTCGAATAACACATGTTTGTGATTTTCAATGTAAAAAAGAGGGATACCCTTAAGCTACTATACCCCTTTCTAGCTCATTTCATTTCTCACGTTGCACTCAGCTATCACATCATATTCTAGCTACCGTAAATCCAATGGCATATCTCGATTATATCATTGTAATGAAATACTTGTAGAAATCTTTCATTCCTATCGCTCAGTAGCATCCTTTTTCCGGCGTGCATTAAAGCTGCAATAAATTCTTTACAATGAAGCAGAATTTCCTCATTGTTGAGGGATAAGCTTTCAACTTCTGTATGCAATAATTCTAAATCGTTGAGTTCTTCACTCTTATTTTTAATTAATACTAGGAACATGCCCATTCGCATTTCAAGTAACGCTGTGAACATTTTTAAAATCCTCAGCATGGAAAATGATCCGATTTAACATCTAGAAACGCGAAAAGAAAGAAAAAGGAAAAACACTTCATTTCCTATGTTAATAATACAAAAAACTCGTCTATGGTTTTAAAATATCTTGAAGTAAGGGTTCGTAAATGCTACATACACATGAGTTTCGTAATACCCTTATCACTAGTCGAAATAAATCATTGAGGGCAGTGTATTCCTAAAGTTGCTTAATCTAGATTTGAATATATATGTAACTACAATAATAAAAGAACCGTTCAAAGACTGGATTAAAATTGTGACATTGATATTTTGCACTTAAATAAGCACTGAATGAGAGTTTTGTGTTGCTTGTTGCCTACAACGGACAGATTGGTTAATTCAATAACAAGAAGCAGCTTTTCGCTCTCTGTTGCAGGAAGTTTGTGGTTGAGCTTCCCTCAAACGTCAGTTCAGGTCATTTTTTCGGCCTTAACGATCACCGCTAGTTATTTCATTTGTAAAGCGAATTCATTTTACGATGAGGAACGTTGGCGAAATCAAGACGAACGATCATTCTATCGTTTAATTTTTCCGTAAAATATTTGCGCACGCCAATATTGTTCTGTCATCTGATCTAGTTGATCATTCGTGTTTTAGGTTAATTTTATTTAATTTCAAGAAACATTTTGTGAGTTAAATACCTAAATGTCTATCATTGCTTACGAACATCTCATATCTATCAAGACTGTGGATTCGCGTCTTGTTAATACACAACTTTGACGTTATTTGTTCCCTACCGAAGAAAAACTCGGTCCAAATTTACTTTGCCACGACAACATTTTTATTCAAAATATTTCATCTTGAGTTTAAAATACGTGAGCGCAGAAGCAGTTACTTGCAAATTTCTGTACTGCGAGTTATCTAAATATCTTCGTAACCTAGAATAAGTTCAATCTTATAACTGTAGTTAATCTTACGAGTTCGATGCATAAATTACACACATCTAAAATACTCTCACGAGTTCGAGTGGGCTACCCTCAAATAGAAGGCATCCCTCAGGCGTTAAGAGAATACAGAAGCGCTAGAGCCTCAGTTAGTGCCTAGCGAGGTGTGGGAGTGGATGTGCTATCATGGAGCGCAGGCGCAGAAGCGTGTTCCGTCTCACAGTTCTAGTAAGACCCAAGTGTTCGAGTTGTCGGTATTTGCAGGCCTCGTTTTGTACTTATCTTAGTTTTAAGGTCTCTATATTCACCGGAGAGGTCAGGAAGATTATTGTATTCTCGCGTTTTTTCGTTCTAGAATGAACCCTAAATGCTGACCGTGATAATTAGGGGATTGACCAACATATGATGGATCACTGGAATTGACATAATATTTAATTTTGAAATGGAACCGTTAACTGTAACGTATACTGAATACTAAGTGATAATTTCATTCTTCATTAAGTTCAATATTCGTACTGGCTCTCTCTACCATGTTGAAAATAGCGTCGTCTCTCTTTTGAAAGTATTTAGAAGTTATTTTAAGGTGCACACTTCACCTCAATAACTGGTTGACAACATCGACAATGTATTAAAATGTCTTAAATTTCTCTTCTAGTCGTGCTTTTTGCATGGATCAGTGAATATTTTCACAAAACTGTCTCGTATCACAGAATGTTAACATTTAGAACAAAGTAGACACTTTTTGAGGAGCATTTGGCTGGAACAATATTATTCGAGTTATTAGAAAAAAACTTGCAACTCAAAATAACATTTTTGTGTGAATGACAAGCTTAACGACACATTCATTCTTGATGAAGTGTCAAAATATACCAAACGGCTAACATTCTATTTCATAGTTTGCAATCTTTGAACGAATGTGGTTTTTTGCAAGTCATATTTTTCGTTGATTTCTGACCATGAACTGGTGGCTAAACATACATGGCTTGGATCAAAAAAATGGTTTGTTATGCAAGTTAATTGATTCGCAAAAGTTTTTTCATTTCTTGAGAACATTTGCAAATGGTATCAAACACCAGTTTTTCAAGTAATAATGGTCTGAAATGCAAGTTAATGTGTTCCACTCGAAACAACAATTTTTTTATTCCTTAAGTACATTTGTAAATGGTATCAAACACCAGTTTTTCAAGTATTTCCATCTCAGGAGTGCCTTATTTCTACATATTTCAACAAAGTGTTACACGAGCTGCGCTCTTTATTCATTCATGCGGATGTAAGGCAGTATCAAGTGCGCCTGCCACTATTCCTACGGATCGTACATGAAAACACGAAATTCATAAGATCGCTTAATACGTTTGCCAGCATACGCGAACGTGCAGACATTTTTGAGCATTTCGTTCGTAGAATAAAGTGTATGAACGGAGTCTAAGTTGTACTCATTATGTTCAAGCATTGGTTCACCCCGCAATGTTCCCGACACTGGAGTTAATAAATGTTATGTTGCGTAAAAAATGACAGTTGTTTATACGTTGAAAAGGCAAAATGGAGACATGGTTCTCAAATTTACATCCGGAAAATAGGCTTGTCGAACACTGACACTCAATAGGAGTTCCTGTTTCACCTGCAGCAGATTTATATGTGTAAACAGTCGGTCTTCAAGTTATGCATTCACAATCTTATTCGAATTTCAACTTCTACGGATAGAAATTAGTCTCGATTATCCGCAGGTATTTATTTTTAATTTTTTATTCATAACATGAATCAAGCATCGCGGTGGTCGAACGACTGACTCATATTTTTTTGAATGACCATAGATTCGCATAAGATACTGTCGTAGAACTTGAAGATCGAGAGTTTACAAGTGCCTCATAGCTTCCACAGACAATTTGAATCACTCTGCTGAAGACAGGTTACTTTTTTCGAGAATACAATACTCCAATTCAGTTTTTAAGACCAATCTATTGGAATGTCAGTTTTTAGCTACACTTTAAGACATTTCATGACACTTTACGTCTTTAAGATATATTAGACTCCTTAAATTTCCAGTACACTGCATTACTGTGAAAGTTATTCACTGAGAGTCAAAGTTTCATTTCAAACCTGAGTTTTTCGATATTAGCTTAGAATAACTAGTAACTGTGTGAGTTGTAATTCGTCGTCGAATTTCTCCATTTATTCGACCTTAATCATTTCACATGCAGACTGATGTGTTTATTTTTGGTGTAGAGATTTTTAAGAATTTACAGTAAACTGATGTTCTGACTGAAAAACACGTTTGATTTCAATTATGGTCGTTTCACTAACTACTCGTAAAAAAAGAACACATTTTTTTATTCGTAAATGTAATTCAAATAAAGTTCCTTAAAAATTTCAATCGATCACACTTTTCGACGCATGTATGTAGAGTACTCAGCAAAAAAAGCTTAATCATAATAAAAGTATAGGCATTCATGCACAAATGGACCCAGTTGTCACACAACAAAATTTCAAGAGGAAAAAACCTATCACCAAATCACAAAATAATATTCCATAAATGTTCCAACAAATCTAACTTACAGCAAACACCTGAACAACAATTCCCCGAAAATTTCATTCCATTCTTCCTCACGTGTCCCCATTAACAACACACGCGGATCGACGCTACGTAGTTTGACCTCCCAACATTCTCGCTTGAGGAAACGCCGCAATGCAGCAGACGTTCGTTATGAAGTAATTTGTTCGAGACATAATCTGAAGCTGAGCGAAAGTGAGTGCGGTAACCCGCGACTTCCTAAGAATTGTTGCCAAGGTCAGCGCAGGTTTGACATTGGCCTTCTCGGCGGGACTTAAGCGCTGGCACGCAAGCGATGTGATCGTGCGAGAAGGCTCCATCGAGGCATGACCTCTCACCTGTTCCACGGCCCAGTTCCAGTGCAGCGTAACGGTACCGAGCTCACTCCGCTGGTATCGAGGATTGTGTTTGCGAACTTATTTCTCACGTAATGGTCCGCATGTGATGCTCTTGTAATCGCACACCGAGCTCACTCCACTGGTATCGAGGATTGTGTGGTGTGAACTAATTTCTCACGTAATGGTCCACATGTGATGCTCTTGTAATCGCACGCCGTGTTTGCTAATCTCAAAATGTCGCTCTCGAAGTACATAATTTGTCTCGAATAAAGCTCTACGCGGTTTTCTTTCGTTGTAATGCTTTAAGAAATGATCCTTTACGCATTAAGGTCTCGAAATGACAACTTCCGAATGGCATTTTACGTGTTCTCATTTCTATCTCCGTACAGTGCTTTTTTCATTTTGTTAAAGCTCTGATATGCTTCACGTGCTGCTTTTTCTACGATTCTGTGTATGTGATGCTGCACAAGGGACATACATTGATGCTGTGCGCACGATATTATACATACTCGTATGATACAGTACGTGTGATGTTGTGCACATGATTTTGTACGAATTATTTTGTGCGTATGTTGCGGTACATATGATGCATGTGCATCTGACACTACACGAATGATGTGTAAATGATGCTGCACGTGTGATGTTGTGCATTTGATACTACACGAATGATGCAATACGAACGATGTTGTGCATACGATGAAATACGAACGATGTTGTGCATACGATGCAATACGAACGATGTTGTGTATACGATGCAATACGAACGATATTGGACAAATGATGCAATACGAACGATGTTGTGCATACGATGCAATACGAACGATGTTGTGCATACGATGCAATACGAACGATGTTGTGCATACGATGCAATACGAACGATATTGGACAAATGATGCAATACGAACGATGTTGTGCATACGATGCAATACAAACGATGTTGCGCATACGATACAATACGAACGATGTTGGACAGATGATGCTGTACGTGTGATGTGCATTTGAGACCACACGAATGATGTGTAAATGATGCTGCACGTGTATGTTGTGCTCAGGATGTAATACGTACGATGTTGTGCATATGATGCTGTTCGTGTGATGTTCTTCTGATGTGTTTCAGTGGTCATGAGGTTCATGAATACCAAAGTATTAAATTTTTAAAACACTTTTTCTTTTGCCATGAGTAATCGAACACGGCACAGAAGATCACGATCCGCGTGGTATTGTGAAAAGGTGTTGAGCCTGAATATCTCTTCATTAATAGTGACAATAAAAACATCATATTTCTAACGTGTGTCAAGTACAGGTTACAAAACTTTACAGTCACAAATATCACATGAAATTGCCATCCAAATTATATCGAGAGAAACTGAAGTAATCAAACTTTGCGTTTTAAAGCCTTGCTGAAACAAGCCCAACTCACTCGCACTGTTTTTTCTATTTTATTTGTGTTGTAAATATTGCCAACATGTATGATGCTTAACTGTGCGATTAAAATATTAAAGCAACAGGACAGCATCTTCCCATACTCTATGTTTCAGCCTCATTGGAAAAATACGTAAAATTTTGTTTCGTTTGTATTCTACGAACTCGGTAAGTGTCATCTTGATAATGTAGGTATACATGAGTGTTTTCCTCTTATTCAATAATGCTTTGAAAATTTGTGGAAAATAATTGTATAAAACGATAATTGTTTGAAACGATGCGTTCAACAATATTTGAACGCATCGTAATAGGCTGCAGTGACAGTCTATTCTAAACCAATTAAACAGTTAACCTTTCATTGTCTCCCTGCGGTGGGTCAGTAAAATTGAACGGCTACTCCAGCAAGCGGTTACAATAAGTCACTACGTCATTTCAATGCAGAAAAATGCTAATGTCAACAGGCTCATATCCAATCATCTTCGAGGCGTCAGCCTATCCCGATGGAGAAATATACGCAAGTTATCTGGTATGCATTACACCAAAGATACTCCAAGCTTTACAAACAAATGTTCTCCGCAAAATTTGTTCAGATCTGTTAGGTACCTCACTGAAACTCCCAACGAGTTGAGGTAACGTATGTTTCTAATTTGTTCCGTGTCACTTTTAATCCGACTTGGTGATGCTCTTGAGAATTACCTCATGCGTGGTGAGCATTGGGACGCGTGTGAACTGAAGGCGTGGGAGTTTCACGATCCAGGAGTTCTTCTTTGGGAAATATCTGTCAGGAATATGTCTGGAATTTCGCACAATGTTCTCTGTTCAGATGAGTCGAATAAATACTTCACTTCTGGATTGCACTTTTTGAAGGAAGTTCATTATTACGCTCTTAAATTTTTTATTCTTATTTAGAGTACGCGTATTGTTGCACTAATCTATCCCTGCTTTTGGAACGACCATGAATGTTTTCAACAAATCTTCGATAAGCTGGACGAGTATTTACTGTCTAACTTTTTCGCCGAGGCATCTATGATTTTAGCGGTCGAAGTACAGCTCCTGGGCGACACAAAAGATCCAACGGGCAAGACTGGGACTGGGCAAGCAAGTATTGTTAGTTGGCGCGCAGTCAAAACGCGCCGATGAAGGGTTCGTATCCTGTATACGCACGAGGGTGTGGGGCGGAGCATCGGCGTTCGAGTGTGACTAACTGCGACACGGAGGTCGCGAGGGCGACGTTTCGTGGTCGCGGAGTCCTTGTTTCGAGGGAACTGGCGGCAGTGAGATATGCTCAGTCTTACTTCCTTCAAATTAACTACATGAATCAGGTTCTGCGTTTGTGGGAATTTCCTGTGTGATTACGTTTGGCTGCTCTTCCTCATGGGAAGCTCGTTGTTCCATGAAATACACGTGATTCTACGCTTTTTCATGGCTCTCTAATGCCATGAAAAAGATTTTCTTAATTTCTAAAAGAAATATTAGGGTTCACGATTAGAACGGCGGCAGGAAGTAATGTTTAGCGACGAAAGTAAGTTCCTGTCGTTCAGGAGCGGTTATAAAATCGTTCATCGCCTAATGATGTGTCCAATGACAATAAGCTGCACACGGTTAAGACAGAATCAATCTAAAACAGTGCGACGGTTTGAGGTGCCATTGATGAAGAAAAAAACAGAGATGAGCTGCATATGAGTACTATCGTCAAAAGCTCGTAATTTTGTGGGAAATTTGCGGTTATTGTTAAGATACGATATGCTGTAGAATAAAATACTTCAGTTTTGGATCATACTGGAACAAGCAGGACAGTAAATTAATACAAACTGCTATCTTTTGTTATTCTGCCACACATTCATTTCAAGTAAGTTTTTGAATGTAGCGCACAGAAATAAATGTTCTGTCATGGACCCACTGATTTTAGTTTAATCTATGAAGCGGAATTTTATCGTCAGGTTTTGTCTGGAATTAGCTCTTCGCAGATACGTCATCTTGTCTACCACCGCCACTCTGGACGTTTGGGAAGAACTAAAACAATTCTATTCCAAACAATTTTATTTCAAGCCGGTGTTCGCGGAGCCCAAAGGTACGGAGCACTGACGGAACACCACAGCTGCTGCGGTCCAATGGTCACTAACGCCAGCCTTCTCATTTCAATTTCGAACTCATAGTTATATCCTCGTCGATGGAATATTTAATTTTAATTCACATCCTCTCAACGACAGAGCTGTTTCTTCTTGCGCATGTAAATTCCGCAACGTTCAGTACAATATTTCTCGTTTAAAATAAAAATATCATTTCTTTTAAATGGCAGTATTCGGGGAGCTACAGCAGTTTTCGATATCCGCCCAGCTTAGACAAACTCGTTCACTGTACACCTGGTCAGGAATGCTGGAGTAAAGTTAGTTAACTTATTTCAAACACATTCCCAAGATTTATTCATTCAAAATTTTGCATGCTCAGGCGATGCAAATCATCACTAATAAATGTTTTTCGTCAAATCTTTCTTTATGTTAGACTAAAACATTTCCGAAAAAATTGACCCCCTGTTATTTTGAATTACTTCTCTGTCATAAGCCAGTTATTGATGCGCTGCAGTTCAAGGTAAGTTTATATTCATTCTTGATATCAAGAGCGGGCTATTGAGCACACGAGCATCTTGGTGGCAGGCCTAAATGGAGGGCTGGACAAGAGTGTTCGACGTGAAGAGTTTATGTAACGTCAATTCATGTTGATTGCAAAGCGAAGAGCCAGTTACATATCTATGACGTTTCATTTAACAGAGCAAAACGTTCTTACTATCGAATTTCATGAGTGTATTAGAAAATGCTTTGAATAAATGTAAAAAAGGTGGATATATTTCACTGTTCAATTTGATCTGGAAATTCATATCCATATTTTATAATTTGAGCGTTGAAAAATATCTCGGACGTTTTGAGACTGTTCCTAAAAAGTCGACACCTCTCAGGAGATGATGTTGTTCAGATAAAGTATTGTTGAGGAAACAGAGCTATATTAGAGAAAATTTTGCTAGATTTGGATACGATAGACACTCATCTTCTTTGTGGTCTCTGAAAATTTGTTTAAGGATGTCATGACAAAAACTGAACGAAACTTTAAACGCATACTTTCAATGTTTACTGAGAAATACATGACTTTTATAGATTCGAGAAGTTACCTTTAAAAGTGTGTGCCCTACATTGAACGCATGTTAATACTTATGTTCTAAATCCTCAGACAGTGTTCCTTTTGGTCATAATTATGAATAATTTTATATTTAACACGAATAATAAAGCATTACAAAACAGACAGCGTCTAAGAAAATCAACGTCATCTATTACTTCAAATCCATACTGAGATTCTCGACCAAAGCATTTCAGCGAACTCGAAAATCAAGCGGTTACGTCTATCTCCTGACAGCTGAAGAACATGAATGAGAAATAACGCGTGGGTGGTGACTTGTTCACAAGACAACCTTGGTTTACTTGCAACGTTCCACACTGTCAGTCGGTGAATGCCCGTATAGCTTCGTACAAGCGAGCGCCAGCGCTACTTTTGACGCCTCGTATGTAAAGCCTGTAATTAAAGCAAACTTACGCATGGCTCAATAGATTACAGAAGATTTTATAAATATTTGTTAAAACTCTTACTCCCGTAGTTTTGAGGGTCGAATGTTGAATTCCGCATTATCTAACTGCAGTTTCTATTGAAATTAATGCTCTTCTGTTTCGATTTTTTAGAGGGTGAAAATTTGCTACCATAATGATATTGATGCTCTATCACGATAATGATACTGATGTTCTGCCACGACTATGATAGTGATGCTCTAGCACGATGGTGATGCTCTACTAAGATAATGATAACGATACTTTAGCACGATGCACAGCGAAAACAATTTTGATAATTGGAGAAAGTCCGTCAACTTTTTTTTTCGCTGCGTTTTGAGCTACAGGTGCTACAAAACACTTCTATCTTTGAATGTTCGTACAGTAATTCAATTTTCTGCTGTAAAAGGATTAACACCCAACGATTATTCGGGCATATGTTACTGAAATGTACAGTTGCACTTGAAATTTTTTAGAAAAAAGAACATTTGGTACTAACTTGGATGATTCACACATATGTTTTTTGTGCATGTGCCTTACTTAACAATACAGCTGTTGAAGGATTGATTTAAATATGAAAGGTGCATCTGATTTGCGTACTCGATACAAATATACAGGGATGACCAGGTATGACCTACTGTATGACCCCAATTAAAATAGCGATAGTTGAGCTTGGCTTAAACAGTAATGAACACGAAATTGACAAAACTAAGATATTCATTTCAATGGGTGATTTGTTCCAGAATTGGATGAGCTGAAGAAAACAGCACATGTTAAACTAACCTAACCTAAATTCCACAAGCATAATATATATCTGAAGTTTATAGATTGTTGTATTCTGTCTCTAATTACTGAACTATACAATTGATGCCATTGAGACGGATAAGCTAGTGCAATGCGACTCAGACTCGACTGTGATGTTCTCCAGTTTTGGGGTCCGATTTTTGAGCAATTCATGTCTTCGAAGTTGCACATCGTAAGTTCATTTACGTTGACCTGGCTTCGCTACCTGAGGCAGCATACATGAATTGTAAAATTCCTTGTTAGGCATTGTTGCTCATCCTTTTTGATCCAGTCACAATGTCGTCTAAATCATTATGAAATAAAAGTGATACACACAAGGTCAAAATGATCTCTGCGGCGCTGAGTCAACCTTCTTCTGAACGTGACTAATTAAAGCAAGTGATCGAAAATTCCGGCCCGTCTCACATGATCACATTTTTCCGTTTTCTTCGAAACGCACGTACTTACTGACATTAAGTGCCAGCCATACACGAATGCAGGTATTCGATGATTGTGATTGGAATATTAAATGGTCACAATATCATATTGTCACAATATCATATGGTCACTATATCGTACGGTTACAATATCGTACGGTCACAATATCATATAGTTACAATAACTCAGCATTGGTTCTGCTTTGAGCTCCACAAATTTATAGTTTCTTCCATCTACCCATTTACTCCTAACTTGTTTTGTTTCGAATGAAAAATCAAGAATACCTCAAACATTCTGTGCTCATACAGGAAATTTCTACCATTGTTTTTTTGTCTTCCTGATTAAATCATCCAGAGGGTATCCTCATCATATTCTTATATTTAGTGGCCCAAGGTGACCAATAATTTTTTCATACTCATCACTTACCACGTCATCATTGCAAGTAACCGGTAATTTTTCTGTTTATTTAAGTTCCCACATTAATTAAAGGATTTTATTACGTATGTTTCGCTTGCTCAGCAAACCAGTATTTCTTCATGCATTTTGAATTTCATTTCCTTATTATTCGTAATCTTTAATTTGTACGCTCTTTTGATCTCAACCCTTCCTCCTTTCTTCCGCCTAACAACTAAGTATTGAATCCCACCACACACTATCAGCGAACACTCTTATGCTCCTGTTGGAACGATGCTCGAATGATTCTAGGTATTAATTAGATCACGCATCAAGTATTTGATCAACCCAGCGATGACTACGTGTATTTTTGAAACTGTTGTACCTGCTGGTGAGATCGGAATACCCTTGCCTTAAATGGAACATTATGTTTCACTTGAAAGCATGTTCATGTTTCGAAGGAACTTGCCTGTTTTGTGGTAGCCTTTTCCTGCATATCGTTTAAAATCGGAGATGAAAAGCTTTTCCTCTGAAAAGTGCTCTAAAATGAAGCTTGTGGTATAAAGTACAGTACATCCATTAACAAAATAAAATAACTGTGAAAAATTGATGGTTAAATTACACAGAAATGGCAAGTAGTAATTCCGCATTTCGTCTGTTTTTTTGGAATTTGGATTGTGCCATATCTGGCACGCGATGCAGGAAAGGGTAAACTGTGACCCGGTGTATGGCTACGCCTTCATTAGTAAATGTTAGCCAACTAGCAATCTTCTTCGCTAAAAGCAAATTGTGAATAATTCATGATAAAGAGACTGGCATGAAAAGGTTAGTAATGAGTATATGAATACAAGAATTACCTGGGCAGGCAAATTCTGTTTTTTGAGACTGTAAGTAAATTTTGTGCGATGGAAAATCACCTTGTTAACTTTGCTGTTGGTGAAGGTTACGAACATAAATATCAGCTCGGATTCTTCGCCTTCTTTATGTGGAAATGTACAGGCTTTCAATGTGGCTTTAATTGCATCTTATTCCTTTTAAATATTGGAAATAAAATTATCCAATTTAACAATTGTCTTGAATGGCAGTTTAAAGAAAAGTTTAAAAAATGCAGATAATGACAACTGGCAAAAGATGTAAATTAATCCTAATCTTAATACATTATTTCTTGAAACATTTATTTCAGATAATATTTATAATTAATGATCGTTAGAGTTGTTCAACATTCTCCCTAAAAGACTTTATTGTTCAAAAAGAATTGCGACTGATCAGAAGGGAAATTTCATCAGCAGTCTCAAGCATTTGCTAACGTACACCTATAGTCATACACCGGGGCATAGGTAACACAAAACAAGTAAGTTCCTTCGAAACGTGGAAGTGCATACGTACGAAACGTAAAGTTTAAGTTGATTTCAATGGGGTAGTCCAACGTCTCTTGAACAGCAATAACAGCTTCAGATAAAAGCAGTCACTGAGAAGTTGACCAAACACTCGATGCGTAATATCAAGAATCACTAGAGTACCGTTCCAGAATTAAGTGTACTCTGGTAATTATGTGAGGTGGGATTCCCGTATTTCATCAGTCTTGCCTGAGATTGAGTTTACCGAACCACTGTAGAACGACGCTTACAGGAGTTGAGAAGAAATTACAAGACTTTAATCTAATGAGATGCATATATTCTTTGAAAGTGTGTACTTCTTGGTCTACTTGTCGTTAGAAAGTAAAGACTTGTCACAAAGACTCTGTGAATGCCCTATAATTAAGGTGGAATTCGGCCTCTGTGAACTAAAGCTACATCCATCACAAAGACTCAGCACTGATTTCAATCACGCTTTTATTCGTTAAGATCTAGTAAAGGAGCTCTATATACTTCACGTATTATTTTTTCATATTTTAGCTCCTTCGAGCATAGGAAGAAATGACTGCAAAATTACTCACTATTTCTATGCTATTAAACTGCATCACAGTACAATTCTATCACCGGCATTAAAGGGCGTTGCCATCTTCCCGTTGCCCATCATTGGCGTGGGTGGCGGCAGCTGGAACAAAGGAAAGCAGCTCACGTAATGCGTTGCCATGAGGGAAGTGCTGCAGCCACGAGTACTTTGCTCAGCTGGAGGAGTCCAAGGGCGGGGCCACGGCAGCAAGACCTCACCCGCAAGCGAATATTTTTTACTGCGCTCGGCTGACTCCGAGTTATTGGAGCGCGGTGTTGCGGAAGTGATTCCAAGTATTTATACTCCTCTTTTTCTACCTTTGAGGCACTCTTTGCTTAAACACAACATTGTTCTCAAACTGCTCCCAAACGACCTCATGTTGTCACTTGTTCTCACTGATTTGTGAAAATTTGCGTTCTGTTGAATAATTTGCCGAGAAATCCCCGTTGGGTATTGTTTGTTCCTTCTTTTTCAATCTCTTGACCTCTTTCCCTGCGTCCTTGACTGCCAAGTAAAGCAAGAGAGGTACGCGGAAATAGGAACACCTCCGAGATCTCGTTGCGAACAGAAATAGCGGAATAACCTGTGTCGGATGACAACACCCTTCTTACAAAGGTCGTAAGAGCCATTCTCGTCGTTATTTCTACCATAACTTATAGCTTTTTTTAATGTTAGTTTCCAAGGTTAAATACTCACGCAGTATTCCTTAAAGAATGAATATTTATTCACAACGTAACCCATGATCGACAGCTGAGAATTTAGCTGTGGCTCATTCCAAACAAACTTACACTATAACCCCTAATTTTAACTCGAACTGCAGTCAGAATACAAACATAATCTATAATCAACGCAAACTTACAATCGGTTGAATATCGCTTAGATTCCACACTACTGCTTTGGCTTACTCTGTGTTGTCATCAGTTACAATTATGAGCGTGTGCTCACACGCATAAGAGTATAAATCCGCGACCCTGCAATAAGACCCAGATTTTCCACCAATTTACGTAAGTCCTACTAACCTTACTAATTACGCTGACCGCTTAAGTCCTACTAATCTCTATTAGGCGACGTTAGGGGATCACATACATAAGTTGATGAAAGGAGAACTTACGCTGGTATCAGCACCACAAAGACGACGTAAATTGGTGAAACTCTAGCTGTCAAATTCCCGTGACGCTGAGCGGACTCCAATCTTCTTTACATTTTTTTAGAGGCTGAGTTTGCTTGAAGTGTAGCCTTGGAAGGAGTTAATTACATGACGCTGCATCCAACTCATTAGTGAACATTTCGAAATGATAAAATTTTAAGTTTTTGTTTTTGAGCTTTCTTCATTCGTCAAACACCATTCAGTGTATCGTCGTTGTGCGTTTGCTGATGCAAAATTGTCTCAAAATATTCTAACAGCAATAATACTTTCATTCGTGAAACCGAGTATTTTTTCTTTATTATAAAATCTCTTTGGAGGGAGAGGGTGCCCCACTGCTTGAAACGTATCCAAATTCTTTCAATGTTTTCAGTTCATAATAAATATTTTAGGTTCAATTCAAAATAAATTTATTCATGTTCGCGGATGATCGGTTCAACAGAAGATTTAGATATTACGAACCGCTATAATATGAAGAAAAAAGATGGACTCAATCAAAAGATTTACAGACTCTATTCACGCCAATACTTGACAGACATTTTTTGGAAGTCATTTTCCACGAAACTAAAGCATGATTTCGGCGTTAATTAATTTTCTCCTGCCTCTAAATTACATAAATAGTGAAACTGTGGGAAAATGTGACTTTAAGCGTAAAACTATCAGGAGTTGATTGTTTTTGACAATCTAATCCCATATTTGTTGGCATTTTCTGAGCTCTTTGAGCTCTGATCATGTTACGGAGTGTATTCGTTATTGAACTTTACTTCGTATCCAATTGTTTCGCTGCTTCATCTGATAGTCAAATATGCTGCGGTGGGGCGCATTTATCGTGTCTTGGCGCTATTTGTTCGGGAAATATTTTTATTTTAAATGAAAGAACACTCTGAGCGCAGACGTCATGCGAAAATATCTTCCAGGAGTCGTCGACAAGTTACGTTGTTATTAACTATGTGACATGTAGGATTCTTTAACGTTATGGGAAACTTTGTTATGCCCGTGATCATGTATCAGTGGCCTTGATTGCAAATGCCTGTTTTTCTTATACTTTCTTTTGATAAGGTATTCCCGTTCCAATTTTCTTCACTTATTGGGTATCAAGGACAAAAGTCTGTGCAATTTTATTTTCTTTTCTAGTTGAAAAATATTTTTACGGATTTCCATGGTTACGTTGCTTATTGAACATGAAGAATTCAAGGATTTTGGATTGCGTTTTTCTGTCTCTCTGTGACCTTCTCTTGCTTGATATTTAAAACTAGCCTTCTCCATCTTTATGGTACCTTCGTCCAGTTAAATTAGACTGTTAAAGACTGTGACGTAAAAAATTGCTCTGACGTAAATTGTTTTTCAGTTTAACAAAATTGGGTTACCGTCTACCAAGTTAAGAGACATTTATTACAGATACGTTGAATCGTGGGTCATTATGATCATAGGGTGTATTATTATACAGTGTGTCGTGGCACAATATAGTTAGAGTGTACCATGGCTCATTATGATCGTGCAGGGACCGCTGATTGTGATCATAGTGCAACATTCCATTTTTCTCGTTAGATTTAATATTATTTTCTTATCGAAAAAGAATTTTCAGTGGGTGGCTCCCTCATGTCAGTACTGTACTACGTTAGTAACTATTGGCCTTTATGAATAACAAGGCCTACATTTTTTAGTTCAAGACATTTTTGTTGAAAATCAAACGTGTGTTGATTTAGATCTTAAATATTATTGCGAATAAGCTACTGCCTCGGTGGGTTCGTTACTTAGAACGGCGTCCAGGTAAAGTAACTTTAAAAACATCACTTACTCCGATTAAAACATTTCTGTCTTTGCATATCAAGTGATAAACATTCGATGAAAAGCCATTATTCTGCCTCTGTAATTAAAACTGGTACAGAAACTGTATGATCAATGTAAGGTACGAACATTTCTGCCTTTGCGCACTTAGTGATAAGCATTCGGTGATATGTCATATTTCTGCCTCTGTAATTAAAACTGGTACGAAACGGCATAATCAATGTACGATACTATCATTTCGCAATCCTGCAAGGCAAGACCCAGGGTTGACAGGAACGTTGCTGACGACATCGTTCCTTTCCACTCATTTTGTTACTTGATTTTGTACTGGCAACGATTTCGAAAGCTCTTGACGTCGATTTACCTTCGACCTCTTCCGAGTCCCTTGAATTGGTGAGGGCGGACGTATGTTACTGTTGAAAATTTGTTCTAATTTAATTTTTGATTCCGTCGTCACTTCCTGGTGGAACTGATTTTAAGTAACGGGGAAGTATACGAGACTTTATTGTTGAGTTTCGGAACTTGAATCTATCCACACGAAACACGAAAACAATTTGACTCTCTTTAAGGCCACAACTTATCATCATCCATGATAAGTTGTGGCTCATCCATATATAGAAAAACACATAGCAAAAATTAAATATTATTATTATTTTATCAGTCACTGGAAGTATGATAATTTCTAAAGCCTGCACTGTTACCTGGCGCACAGAATGGGTTGCTGCACGGAGACGATAGCTCAGCAAAGAGTCGGGCAGCGCTGCCTTATCAGACCTCACGTTTTGCGTTAACCAAGTCCCAGCAATGAAGCAACCAACGCCCGGTCCTAGCGCCCAGCTATCGTTCGTTTGCGCTGAGAATCGTGAGGTTTTCCGTCAAAAATGAATTTCGAGAGGAGATAATGCCGTAAATATTTTCATTGTAGAACTTCTAAAATTCAAGATATCTTTAGTGCGACCTCACTTTCAGTTTCTCGGTTCAGGAAAATCGAATCGGTGGTCTGGGAAGAGTTCATGGTCCTATGGTTAAATGTTAATTATTGAAGTAAAAAAATATGCGACGTAAATAGTATTTTCTCATTCGCAGCTTTCTTTGAATATTTTTCTTGTCAGTCAATTTCCGTGAAATAAAAGACTTACTCATTCAAGTTGTGCTTTTAAACTCGTCAGCAGCTGAAAAAATTATGAACCTCTTGAATCATTCACTTATAATTTCATAATTTATTTCCTTTCTTCCATTCAGTTTTTAATTCTGTTTTTTTATACAAAATAAGTTGCATAACATCATTTTAGTCTAAAAATGAGCCAAAGAGGAATCACCTGACGTGTCCAATTCTATTCAGTTTCATCCCAATCGAATCACATGTTTTCGATACATCCTACAACCAATTTGTGCGCTCGCTTACGACGGTAAATTCATTCGCTTCATGTGCATCCATTACAAAAAAGCGCAACAAGAGTTCATTTCTACACAAGAACGTTTCGCTAACGTTGCATTGCAAACACTACAAAGACAAAGCCTTCGCGACAGAAGGAACTGAACTTTACGTGGAATAAACGTTGCCCATATCAGGGCCGGTGGTTCACTCAATCTTCGACTTACACGAGTCAGTCAGTCATCTTTCGCGAACCTAAACTTATCCGGATAAAAATTAGCTCCAGTTATTCAACTAATACGATGCTTGATCCAATAGTAAGGGTTAATTTTCATCCGTATAGGTTGAGGTTCACGCAAGATGAGGTATTTTTACCTCGAGGTTTGACTCTGTCCAGTTACATGGAACTGCCGGACCCCCGATGCCTAGCCCTGCGCATGGAAGGCCACTTCTTCGTTGGCTCATCGGCAACCACGCTCCGTCCGCACCGGGGAACTTGGTGGCGATCCGAGATTTTAAAATGGTCAACAATTCATTCAGGAATACGGCTGTTGCTTACAGGCGGAGGAAAAATACTTCTCGGGTACTCATGAAATCAAAAACTTTTCTAACTGCATCAATTGTGGGTGAATTACGAACGGCTTTGTGGAAGTGTTACGACACAAAACGCAGTAGCACTAAAAATTTAAAAGCGAAAAAATACTTATAAAATTAGTCATTCTATTCAAAAAACAAAAAATCGAATTCTTTTTGGAGACCTACTCCATCAGATGGTTTTGGCCATAAAATGGTTTTGACCATCAATGGTTTTGACCATAGATGGTTTTAACCAGAAGATGGTTTTGACCATCAGATGGTTTTGATCATTATATGATTTTGACCATAAAATGGTTTTGACCATAAAATGGTTTTGACCATAAAGTGGTTTTGACCATAAAATGGTTTTGACTATTATGTGATTTTGACCATAAAATGGTTTTGACCATAAGATAGGTTTTGTTTCGGAAATGGTTTTGGCCATAAAACTATAGGAGCAGGACGGCTCGTAAGGACAATCCGAGGAGGCGCGGGCCGCCGAGCACGTTAACCTTGCACGTTGGGGACGGCAGGCTCCTGCAGTAAATGTCAGCGAGTCTCCACCTTCCTATCCCACATTCCAGCCGAGGGAAGCTCCTCGGTTCAGCTTTTCACAATTTTGGGGTTTGTAAAGTCGTGAGTACTGAGTGATGATAAGCACTATTGTGCTCATTATCATTATCATTATTATTATTCTGGCATTTCCCATTATTTTGGGGGTTGCAGAATCGTGAGCACTGAGTGATGATAAGCGCTATCGTGCTCATTATTATTTTATTTTTATTGTTGTTATGGCATTTTTCATTATTTTGGGGATTGAAGAATTGTGAGCACTGAGTAATGATAAGCACAATGGCGTTATTATTCTATTAGGTTATTATCATTCTGGCACTTTTCATAATTTTTGGAGTAACAGAATCGTGAGCACTGAGTATTGATAAGAGTTCCTATGTATATCTTCGCTATCCTGACCAGCTGTTACGGTCTGAGTTTTTTATTTTTGAACTGAACAATTTTAATTTCATTTCATTTCATTTTCATCATAGTTACTTCTTAAATTGACGATCAGTTGATGAATATGGCACTAAAAGATTGTTTTGTCACGCATTTTGTTCGAAATCATAGCGCTTGAAGGTTAATTTTTAACCAAATTTTACTCGAGAAGAAAGTTAAAAATTGCTGCATTTGTATTCTGATGAGTTTTTTATTACTCCAAGTTATACACGGTTTGATATTCCGATAGTGCATTCCATCCAGATAACATATTCAGAGAAATCGTGTAAAACCGATGTCCATCTACTTTCTTTTTTCACACTTGAAACTTCGTCGTTTCACTCTTAGGTAGGCGGTAGACGTGACATCAAAGTAAAAAATTTATGATTGTTTTTATTTTTAGAGTTTCAGAGAAATCTAATAAATATGCAAACCAGTTGTGGTTTGGCGAGAACTATCTACATTTACGGAGTAATTTTCGCTGATGTTGGCTTGTGTGAGGGCCTGTTGTGTTTCAAAGTTAGTAAATTCAGTGGGAAATAAGTTGATACACAGAGAGCGTCTTGAGATTGGTATTCGGCATGAGTTGTGTGCACCTCGTTATTGGCTGTTGTTCGTTCTGGCGCAATTTCAAAACAACTACACTGTACATAAACTGTTTTAGTTTTGATTTGCGTGTACATGTTACCCTGTACAGTTAAATGTAATATTTTTCAAAAGAAGATGCATTTAAAAGATCTTAAATTTTGTATGAATCTCTGAAAGGAAATAGTTGACCCTACTTCAGAGATGCGCTGCGCATATATGCAGTGTTACTAAATCTCATCACTTGATAAAGATGCAGAGAATGGTTTTAACTCAGAGATAATGTAGGGTGTGGTGAGGGTGCGGAGCTGCAACTACTCTAAAATTATCCCTGCGGTTGAACAACACAAACTGTTTTGATGCGCTATCATTAAACAAAAAATGAGCTTCAAGAAGGGTACAGGGTGATGTGGAAAGAGATAAGAGCATTAATGTTAATTTGTTACACGATTGTTCAAAATTGTTTGAATTAGCTACTTGAAGATCATAGGTTTTCTGATTGTCATACAATTATGCACGGTGGGTGGCATGTACTAGTTTGTACTACTGTAGTTTACCATTATGTAGTCTCCATGGAAACTAAATAGTGGATTTTTCTATTAGGTTGAATTTTTGTATTTAGGAATTGTTTTTCATAGATATTTTCATTTCCTTGCTCAAAAAGTAGTTTTAATTTTGCGCTTATTTCTTAGACACAAAATTCGGTATTTTTGTCCTCTTACGGTTAAAATTTACCTTTATCAGAAATAGTTAACGATTATTTTCATGTTATTTCCATCAGTCAGAGACAGATGTACGCACACTGTTGAAGTTAAATGCAGCATTAGCAACACAACGTTACTCAATTTCAAACTCGTGCGCACTGTGAACTGTTCCGCTGTTGCTCACTGCATCAACAGTTATGTTCTATAATTTACGCATACACATACCATTGAATTAATACTGCCTTATAATTTACGTTCTGCTCGCCCTCCAGGTACAAGCTCAGTTCGACACCTGAGAAAATAATACTTCGTGGTTTACTGTAGCTTAGGCATGATCCTGGGAGACATCGATGAACCAGTATCATCTATTTTTAAAGTTCCGACCAGAACCGACCAGTATCAACCCCTTTTTCATAATATTAACAGAACTATCCTCAGTTATTTTCTAACTTCACATTATGAGTATCTCCTTAAATGAGATACTTTTGCAACTATTTTTCCTCAACATTTGTTATCAGTATCATGAAAATTATTCCCATAAGCATTGTCATACAACTAGGTAGAATCCCCGTATCATCCGATAGCTCAGTCGATTGAGAGGCCCCTGGAACATCTAAGTTCGCGGGATATTTCGCAGACGTTGTCTTGTCCGGCGAGAATTGTGAAGGTGCACGCGATTCTGTCGCCCCGAGATTCACATCTCGGGTGAAAAAATCCCCTGACGTGTTGCTACCGTGCCCCCTCTCCCTCTCCTGTTCGTTCTGCTCCACTTGTCCTCGCTTCTGTTCAACTTCCTCTTGGTGTCTCACCCGTGTTTCTTCCAAGTAGTTCATTTATGAACGACTGTAAATTTACGCCATGTGCGTTTGATTGCCTTCGTAATTGCTTGTTTGAGACGAGATTAAAAGCATAAATTTGAATTAGTTTGGTGAACTTTGAATCATTAGATACTCACTCTGACGCTGTAAGTCAAATACTGACTTTATTTTCTTGCGTGGATTGGGTGTGCTAGCCCAAAAGATCACCTGTTCCCATTCATCGCTTGTACGTTCATCTCTGAGGTGACGTAGGACGCCCCTCGTGCACCTCTCCCACAGCCCCTCCCTAGCGGCTCACTCGTAGCTCAGCAGTTTTTACTTTCATGCGTTACCGCCAAGGCCGCCTGAGCCTTGCCGCCGTTTTGAGGCTCTACCATAAATGCTAAAGATCTCTGCACCGCTGCATTCTTTGCGAACTTAGAGATAGGATCATGCTGCGTTCCCTCAAACGGCTTAAAATTCCCCATGCTTTATTTCAAAATAGTATTTAAGCTCAACGCGTTTCAGGAAGTTCGGGTCTAGGAAATAATTACAGAAAGTTCTTAAAAATTCAAGGTCAAACGAAACTAAGATCGGCTCACTCTCGCTGCGGCCTGAGCTCGCGCTCCAGATACGCGACGATGGTGGCAGTGTATTCACTACCGCCTCATAAACTCAACTTTCTAAAACAAACAACGTTAACAGTTTTTTCTTAACTTGGGTTTCTAGTTCAAAGAGTGAATCATTTGCCACGCTCACTAGTTTGTTTGCTCCCAGCGGGAAACTGAACTTATGGAAATGATTCGATGTGCAAGATTTGAGTGGGTTCGTGTAAGACCGAGGTTTTACGTGCTGAGTGGTGTCGAGTGGAAGTGGACTGCATGCCGTGTCCTCCGCTGAAGGTTTTATGCCGGGCGACGTGCTTTGTGCACGGCCGATTGCTCGCATTCTGGAAATTTTGCATTTTTGAAGCAGAGTCCATTGTTCGTTCTACTACTGCGTGATGTGTGCATGACGTCATTATGCTAACTAGGACACTTGATAGAATTGGAATTAACCATTTGTTCATTTTCGTTGTATTGGATTTATATTGAGAAGTGTTATGTAATCCTGATCCTGATTTAGAGGTAAAGATTTTTGATGCCGTTTTTGCACTGTACGATTAATGGTCTCAGTTGACCCTGCTCTTATTTTAGTCGAAATACGACCTTGTTTTGAATGACAGCAACAGGGTGAGCTGCTTAGTGAGCAGGTTAGTTCTCGAATTTTCTACGGGGACATCTCGTTACTGCTATGTTTTCCCAATGGGAAAACGTAAACTTATTTTACTGCATTAAAATCTCCAGAACACAAATGTCAGCTATATCATTTTCAGGCTTCTGGCTGTGAGTAAACTTCAAAAAATATTCTTCGAACATATTTTCATAACTTGAAAAATTTATGAAAAAAGTACCATTCATTTTCACGTGGGGGTTTCCTCCCTGGAGAAAAACACCGTCACATAACTCCCTACATCTGTACTAAATGAAAAATATAGCTGTTCAATTTTAAATTTCACTTTCGCTAGTAAGTCTGCACGGAGGTTATATTGCAGCAAAGTACTTAGAACTGTTCTAGAATGTTGATCTGTACTTCAAATTTGGGAGCAATGCAGCGCAAACTTTACTTTCAAAAACTTCATGACAACTCCATGCATGTAGGGAAGCACTAATTAATCGACGTTAACTTAGGAAATTGTTTACTTTTTAAACTTTGTTATCTCGCTCACAGAAGTGAAAAATAACCTGGAGAGTTGTAGTACAATCTATTTTAACAATATTGAAGTAAGCCAGGTGCTGGTGAAAAATAACGCTATCAAAACGTGACAATTAACCTGGATGGTCGAGGTGGGCCTGCAAACACGGCACCGGGAACACGAATAAACGAAAAGGCTTTTTATCGTAGCTCGTAACTTTTGGTCTCGGACCTACCATTCTCGCTCGAGGTGCCTGGGAGTGGGAGGGAAGGCCGGTGACATGAAGCGGGCTCGCGTAAGCTCTGGTCTAGGGTTAAAGGCTGCATGCCTCACTTCTCCCTGTAAAGCACAATGACGTGTGGGCGTGAACAACGGAGATGCCGAGCTCATGGGATGAGAACAATTAGATCCCGATATCTTTTTTGACACCAGGTTTAACCTAGAAATAAGACATTGAAGAATCCATACGAAATCATCAAATGGGTTTAGCGAAGTTGAATTTACTTTTAGAATCGTAAATTTGTGAACGTGTTTACGGGTTTGAAGGAAGCTCTAGATCCGCGTTCCAGATATTTCCCGTTTAGGCTGCCCATGACCGAATCTAAGAAGCGGTGTTTTATCTGATGGACAGCGCTACGACAATAACCAAGGTCATAAACTATATGTTCTTGGTGCTACCACCCGCACGAAGCGCGATTCATTTCATCCACCTTGTTTTGAAGCCAAATCTGGAGTTGCTATTGGTGGCCTTCGAGCATTCGGAATGTCGTCAACACTTGTTTCACCTTTTTGAACTCGCGTACAAGTTTATGAATGTGGGGCTGATTATATTGTTCTATGTATTGGAGAGATGCAGGAGGTGCATGGGGAGAAAATTAACGTGATTTGACGTTTAAAAGGAATTGTTAGAACGACTTTATGACTGCAAATGAAGTACGAGAATGGGCAGAGACAGTAGGTAAGTTGTGTGTAGCAGAATGAACTACGCTGAGAGTGTTTCGCATGAAGCATTTAGAGCAGAAAACATATTAGGGAAGCTTTGAAACAATTTTTTAAGAAAAATGTGTTGAGATTATATCACTCATAAATTAAATAAAAATGGTGTGGTAAAAATTTATTGAATAGTGTACACTAAATAATTCCGAGGATATTTTTACTCATGAAATTAGATCAGGAATATGAGTACAAAAATATTTACACTCGGTGATCATACACAACATCAAAACCATCATTCTTTACGTACCATATTCTGATGGGTTGTTAGCTTAGCATATTTTTTGATGGTATTTATAGTAAACTTTTGCGTCAAAAAATACCACGTATAGAAATTTTACACAGAGGTGTAACTGGTTCAGTGAAATTCACCCTAAGAAACAATGTTAGATACTACGCTATGTTGGCTATGTTCAGAAATATTACCCTGAGGTGTTACTGGCAATCTTGTTCACGGAAGTTTACCCTAAAAAACAACGTAGGTGCTACTCAGCTGAGAGATTTTGAGTCAATTACTATTCCTTATTGAAAGAACTAATGCATATGATGTTTTGAAGTCTCCGTTTAGCACAGTGAAACAGAAATTTTGGAGTCTGTTTCACCCATATTTTTCACTCACAGAACACTAGACGTAGACCGTAGCGGGAGATGCCGGTCAAGGAACAATCTTAATTTATGGTTCTCCTTCACCTGCAAGCATCAAGCAATATTGTTCTTCCCAACCTCTTTGACAAATCTTCAGTAAAATATCTAAATTGAAAAGTTTAAATTCAAGTGTGTTCAATGAGTACTAAACAAATGCAAATCTTAAATTTCTACATCCAAAAGATGGCACTACTTTTGCTTTACAGCTTTACTGTCTGACGATAGGACATCAGGATTTCTCCATATATTTTTTGTGTTTTTAATAATTAAACTACAGTGTAATTAAATGATCTTTTTGTTTTTTTGTCTTTAGTTGATACTTACTAGAGAATCGTTGAGGATCGTTTTGTCTACATGAAATGAATTAGAAACACGTGTTCACGATGATGCTTCTCACAAAGCGCAAATTAAGGCATGAATTTTGTGTTCACAAAAAATTCTGAAAAATATTTCTTACAACCATGATAACTTGGAAATTCCAAATTTTCTTTGGCTGTCGAAAAAATTTTGGTAATATTTAGATACACTCGACAGCTAATCGAATTAAGCAGCTTATCTAGTCACAGGAAGAAATGTAGAAGTCAATCGAGCAGAAAGAGTTTCAATATGCTTAAAAATGAATTAAGTCACGTGAATATCAACCTAACCTAGCTTGTTCTTCAGTCTTCAGACAACAAGTACCAGTTGTTTAATGACTCACTCAATTTTTTGACGTTAACATCTGACTTCTGTAAATTATATTGCAAGTGTGAGGACATTATATGGAGACCATCAGCTTCCAAATCTTTGATGTGGGCGTTGGCTTTACTTGCATGAAGAGGTTATGTGATCTATTGTTTTTGATTCATGGGACATTTTTCAGTCGTTTTTTTTAGTCGCAGAAATATCATAAACAATTACGAATCGCTACTCTAGAATCATCGTATGAATTAGTTTACATAACACGTCTGAAAACCAGAGTACGGATTATAGAACCATTGTTTCAACCAACCATGTCCCTTCGACTAAAAATACATATAAATACGCATTTAAAAGCTGCATGAAAGTGACAGTCCTCTAGCATGCCGTGGGTCGATATTCAGCAGTGCGCCCACACAACGCTTAGCAAAAGATGGCAATAAGAGAACACGAGAATATATTCCCTTCAATCTCAATAGTCACTGTGACCGTCTCGCGGTTTGGTTCAGTGAATACAGGTTTAAAGCATTTTTCTGTACGAGAGACATTTTTTGGCAGATTGACAATCGAGGTTGCCCCGGCAATATTATTGCAGGTTGGAAAATTTTGCTTCAAAACACTGTTAAACATGATGGAATATTCTGTACTATGAGAAGTGGTTGTGTTTTGATTGCAATACGTCATGCGTCAGCGTTACCTTTCGAAGCGTCATTTGGAGATTTAAGCTCGGTCTTTACAGAAGACGTTTAGTCATTTACCGTCTCTGGTAACTCATATCATACGTGCGAAAAACGTTTGCTCGAACCAGAGCTTGTATTAGTTTTATAGAGTTATTGAAGTAGTATTTGTCATTATAACTTCATGTAATAGATTATTAAGTGTCCAGAGTTAGATTTCATTCTTTTTAGCTGCCTGCTATAATTGTGGGGCTACCAAATTTCAATTTTTGACATTCGTTAAAATAAACCTTAAGCACGTAAGCATCTGAACCATTGCTTGCAATATGATTTAAAACTTTGTTAACTAATGCGCTTCCCTGGCGTTTGGGTCAATAAGCACTATTTTAAGGGTTCTTTTTTATGCAGAGAAGTGGGGAGACAAGCACCTTGACATTTGGCGCAGTCAGTTATGCTCTGCCTGCTGCTTCGTGTTTCAGCCCAAATGGTGAAGTTCAATCGCTGGGCGCCGCGTTGTGCGCTACGCTTCTATTTAGTGTCTAATTGTGACGCAAGCAAGTAATTGTTACCAATTCAGCATCATTTCAGGAGCTCTGACGATTCGAGTTTTATTTTGAGTTGTTTTAGCTCAGGCTCGCGTACAGGCTTTGTTGTGTTGGGCTAGTGTGATGGGGTTTGAAAAATTTCTACAACTTTTTGAGAGTGCGCGTAAAATCGGAGAACTACGAGCGTATATAGAATTATTCCAGATTTTTGAGCCTTTTTTCATAGGATATGATGATCATTGAGTCCACGATTAGCTTGTGGTATATTTAATTGTAGAAACTATAATAAACACAGCATGACGCCGCTCAGCATCTCTACGTTAAGTTCAAACGCCGTTTACGTAGTCGCGGTCCGCCCTAGTGTAATTTGTCCTTCGTTTTTGAGGTGTACACTGGTTGATATTTCTCGCACATTTTTGAGCAAGTTCAGTTCACGGCTTGTTGACATTAAGTTGACGTATGCAGCTTGGCATTGATGTCATTTTCAACGAATCGCATTTTCTGGCAGATTTAAAAAGCTAACAAAACGTAGCAAACTCCAAATGCAGTTATCTATACTTTTATTAGCTTTTGAGATTACTTTCTTTAACCGATTTGTGTTCTTAGCAAAACTTATCAGTTGAAGATGGAAAAGCAACTCATAATATACCCAACAATTCTGTCATGCATGGTTTATTTAGGGTATAGTTAATTCTTTAAAACCTCACAGGACTCTACGGTCCTCTTTTGAATATTACCACGATATATTGTATTTCTGATCACATTTGTTTACTAATCTGTTCTTTGGAGTTCACTGCTGAGCTAGGGGCAGTTTCTTCCTCATCCTGATATTGCTGACTACCTGATGCCAGTCCCAGTTTAATGATGGTGGTTGTATATTGGTAATGTAAGTACAAAAATGCTGACGTTAAAGGCTTAACTTAGTTAACTAAAGTTAACTCTACATGATATAGTTAAGTTAGTCATCTTGTTAGGAACGCTAACCGTTGTTTTTCAATCGTTTGATTTTACACAAATGATTAACATGTTCAAAAGCGCACGCGTTTTCGTTTTTGTGCTGGTGTTTTAATTCTCATACTTGGTGTTTTTGTCTCGAAAATGCTTGCATAGTTTTTTGTTCGTCTTTGACCGAATTGTCACTGGACGATTGTTTTACCGTGTAGTTGAGAAAATATCGTCCAGCGTGGTGATCCCTCTAGCATGAGTGTTGCTGATGAAAATCCACTCTAAACAGTCGATTCTTAAATATGCTGTCATGATAATAGAAAGTCCATTCCACTCCGTGTCAAGAGAGCATCAGCGACACATTCAACTGCCGCTTTTGGAGCGATCTTTTCCCCTGTATTGGTAATCAAGCAGTGAATCTTTACAACAACCTTATCTTCATTCATCTTTACTGTAGGCTCGATAGATGGCTTAAAATCAACTGGTAGTTCCTTATAGTTTTTGTTAGTGTAATGTTTCACTCTTGAGTGAGAAATTATCCGTGAACTTGTACTCATCAAGCCATGCAGCTGTCAGCAGATGACGCAGGCTGGCGATAGCCTGGCTCTGTGGGCGGGGGAAGTAAAGCAAGGTCGGGGGACGGCTACAGGAGTTTTAGAACCGTGTTTCTCACTTCCTGATGACTGCGAGCGATGTGCTCTCCTTATTACCGGAATACCTACCCCACCTACATTCCTCCAGTGTTATGGAGTCATTTTCGCCCCCACCTTCATTCCTCTAGTGTTATGGAGTCATTTTCGCTCCATCTTCATTCCTCCAGTATTAGGGAGTTATTTTCGCTCATTTGTCTCCATTTCTTTAGTGTTATGGAGTAATTTTTACTCTTTTGTCTTCATTTCTTCAGTGTTATGGAGTCATTTTCGCTCTCCTGTGAGGTTTTCGTCGTTTCATGAGTCATCTCGTTAGCTCTTGTTGAGTTCATTTTCCACTTGAAGCAACTCCTCAATTTATGATAACGCTAATCTGCTTAATTGCGTTTTCATCACCATCTCCCCTAATATCATACTAGTTTCGTTTTTACAGTATTATTTATTTTAACCTCCGAGTAGATTTTTAGCAATCTGTTTTCCAGTCACTGGTTATGAAAGGCATTTGCTGTTCCTCAACAGCAAGCATTCATGCTTCTTTTTTTCATCCATCCAGCATCCATCTTTCTTTCTTTTTTTGCCATCCGGTGCAGAGGTTTGATGAAAATCCCCTTAGCGCCAGCAGGCGTCTGCCAAATATTAGCACGAACACTTATTTTTCAAAATAGTACCGAGGAAACTCAGTGCCTTATTCGTTTAAGAAGACTTGTTTCTAGAAACTTACCACTTGAAACCGTTTATTTGAAATAAAAGGAAACGTTAACATTGGGCTCCAGTTACAAAATGAACAATGGCGGACATATGAATGGATTAACTTAGTTACTATCCTAGAAAAACTAAAAAAAGTTTTACGAGCTTCACAATACTAGTCCTTTATAGGGGCCGCAGTTTTCATACTTTACCTGCAGTCTCGAAAGTGATATTCTCAGGATATTTCGTTTCCAATTTTGTGATTTCAAACATGAATTTTGTTTGTGGATACTTTTTTGTCCCACATTGTCAAGTGAGAACAACTTTATTACTTTCCTTGCAATTGAGTATTCTTGACTGAAATTTTTTTCGATGGCGAAAATAGTTTCTTTCAAACAAAAAAGAACATGTGGTTCAGAGTAGTTCGCTTTTTCAACAGTTCAAGGAAAAGTAGATGTATAATAAAGCATTTCTAAAGTAACACTGCCAATAAAATTGCATCATTGGTTCAAAAATTTTTAACAACATCCATTCAATAATCTGACAACCTTTGACCAGAGAGAAAGAAGCTACACTCTTCATTTCAAGAAACTATAACGAAAACGACTTAGCTCATGCAGCCACATTTTTTGCTCGAGTAGAGTAGAAAAGACACAATCACGCTGATAGTGTTTATTACATTTCATGCCCCGTTACGAAGTCCGTGTGAACTGGATCTCGCAGAGCTCTTCCAGCATCCACAGTTAGCTTCTCACGCGCAAGGGCGGAGTCTCGCAGCTGCCTCAACCACAAGCTTCCGTGTGTCCTTTCAGAGGAGTGGCCGTCACCGCTGCCGCTGCACCACTTAGCTGGGGCATCGCCTTAGCTTCCGCTCTGACTGCGGCTGTTGCGTCGTTGCAATGCGCTTTTGGGCACGATTTGCTTCTGTTGTAGTCTTTCATAGGACCATAATGTATTTTTATTGTGATTTTTTATGGTTCTGCTATTCCGTGGCCGCAGGGAGTAATCGCTTCTCTGTTCTTAACACTTTGACCGCAACGTAAGTCATCAGTGCCAACGGAGGGGATTTTCATAATGCTGCTGACCGACCAGTAGTTACACACTCAATTTTTGTAAACACTTGATGAAAGTTAAATGAAGATACGATCCAGTTAATGTTTGCTGTTTTCAAAATTGCTTACTGAAATTGACTTTAAATTTGAGTTGAAAAATTGAACTTCAGCTTAACCAATTGCGGTCAAAGTGTTAATGTATCATTTCTATAATGAAGAGTATTCTCCTTTTGGTTGTGGTGGGCATGTTCTCCATAATGAATGAGAAACCAAAAGAGACGAGAAATATGTTTTCATTACTACCACCTGTGAAATGTTTCTTGACATACACTCACAGTACAGTGCTGAGCATCGATAGTGTTTTCGCATCGACTGTTCAAGTGCCTTTATTTACAAATACAGCTTATAAGAGACTCAAAGAAATAAACGTATGCAATGGTCTCAGTTATTCACAACTGGAAATCCTCATTTTTCATTTCTCAGCTGCCAATATACAACATCTGTGTAGTAAAAAAAATATGCATTGGCCGACAATGGAACGATCTTTCTGGAAATTATTCATGAAAAATTGTGCGAATTTAGAATTTTTGCTAAATTAAAGAATTATTCACCTCGACAGTAATTGTTTTTGTATGCATTTTATATAAAAAATGAAACACCTCGGACATGAATAAGATATTGATCGGCAGTTAATATTTTTAACCGTAATTCTGAATCCGTGAAGTCAATTCACTTAGAAGTGAGCCAAATTTTTTGAACTGCGTTCTTTAGTAAAAGTCTTGCTGCTTAAATTTCAGATAGGGATGGGAAAACTAATAAAAATATAACAAACCAAAAATCCCCAATCAGTGGTTAACTGTTTACAAAACTTAAAATGGATTCTATGTGGTTTTTGTGGGTAATAGCTCTATGGTCATACCATCGTCAAGTACGTTTGTACAAAACAGGTCGACACAATATTATTTAGCTGAGCTTGCACTGGGCCTTGATTTATTTTATCCAAAAAAGTTTCATGATTGTTGTCTTCAGTTAATTAAAAATCTGGCAATACATGGCACTTTATTTTGATTTCCACGGACTTCACCTTATTCTCACGTGTATTGCTCATATTTTCATGAGCATTTATTCTTACGGATCCTCTTACTTGGAACTGTTGAATAATTAAATTGGCTTAGTCGTTGGTGCTTTCACAAATCGAGTAAAAATGACTGATATTTTCACAAAGCCGGATAGCTCACAAACGTTGCCGTCTGCCAACTGTGCAAACAAGAAAAATAAATGGGAATGTATTAAATTAATTAGCGTAAGGTTTGGTTTGTAAATCATACCTAACATTGAAATGTAAAATGCGCAGTATTCTCAATGTGCAAATTTTGCTCTGAAATTACATGGATATTATGAATCAGTGTGTTATGAACCACTGTCGTAGAAAATTGGTTAGAACCACTGACAGTCAACTGATTGCAGTGAATTTCTTCCTAGCAATTACGTTTCGACTATGGAGCATATTTAAAACATTTGCTTGTGTCAAGTGCCACAGATGTGTAAATGAATAATTATGATAAAAAGAAGGACTAATGTGAAAATGAACATTTGTTTCAGATATGCTGCGCTGCCTGGCTGAGCTCCTCTACAGCTGCACAGGAGATACTCCGGTACGAGGATGGCACTTCGAGCAGGCAAGAACACGGGCAACCCGGACGGAAAGTCACCGGCGAGTGGAGGTTAGAATCTTACCTTAGCCGGCGTTCGTCGACCTTTATTTACTTTCTCAGAAGCCAATTTTGAAAGTTTGCTATGGGCTAGGAGTAAAGGGTGCTCTTATTTTGTAAGGACAGTCGTAAAATCGAGCTCTATCTTCATTCCCATTAGGAAAGGGAATGAGTTACCCATTATTCCCTACATGACTCTGGGGTAGGAAATGGGTATCGGTCAATAAGGGGTAAGTTCCATTGCATCCTAATATTAATTATACGGCGTTTGAAAGTCCCATGTGTCTTATGACGTTTATCAACTTAATTGGAATTTATCACCTTATGTTGTCCACACAACAAATTGATAGAGCCATAGTGACACAACTTGGTGATGGGTAGTTACTAAGGCCTTCCAATGCAGTGTAGAGCGTCTTGCGAACTTTTCAACATCAACCGCGCTCTTCTAATGGTGCATTTCGATTTTGTGTATGTTAGTCTTGCATAGAAATAGGTTTATCACTGTATATCTTGTGAACATAACATCAACGAAAATTAATCCTTGATGGAAATGTATCAGTTAGTGTGGTGTAGCTACAGGTTTTCGAGTATATCTTGTGAACTTTAAATCATCGACAGTGATCTTTTCAATGTGCATTTCAGTTAAAAGAATTTCATTAAGTGTGTTTTTAAAAATTGGCTTCTTAATAGCATGAAAATAAAATCTTTTTCATTCAAAAGTGTGGCACTGAAAAAATTTTCTTCACATTGATTTTCCTTCCTTTTATTTTTATTCATAATACAATTTATTTGTGTAATGATTTATCTACTCCTCATTCAAATAATATAAAATTCAAATATCATAAGTAGCAACAAATTTTCAACTTCATGTTTCATATTACACACTTTTCCCTAAATTGATTGTGTGCGAAAGATTTGCTGTTATGTAACTACAGGAAATCTTCGAACGCAATCAGACAAAGTGAAAAATAAATACATTCCACGACGGAGTTACTACAAGCATGATAACTTTAGTTCAAATTTAGATTTAGAGAAAATGATTCAAAAACGAGCTATCCATACAAATTTGCAAGATCTAAATAACTTCTTGAGTCAACATGATCTCAGATCGGACTTGGTCGTATTTTTAAACAACAGCAGAAAAAAAGAGTCTGGAAAGGACAATGTATCAAACACATACATCAGTTTGAAGTGCCAGAATTTAACTTACGAATGACACCATACAGGCAACAGCTCTTTTAGAACAGATACAAAGTAAATTTGAAAGCAACTATGCTCCAACTGGAAAGTTTTGGATTACAACACATTGTGTCGTTCATAACATTATTCAGTTTCGCTTCAATATAGCGGATAGAAACATGTTGAGCTTAATGGAAAAACATGGTAATGTATAATCAAGAGCATTGAGATCTGAAAATGATGGAGGTCATTTTCTTTATTTTTTGGCGAGAGTCCTCGTCATTTAACCCTTGTTTTTTCAGCAAGAGTGATACAGCATGAGACTTAAATTGAAGAGTATATAAGTTATCTCCATTATAGCAACAGTTCAGGGCGCATTCAAATGTGACTATAACGAGGTCATATCAGTGAGCAGGCCCTCCACGGGTTTGGTAATTGTTGATGTTGCATGTCTAGATGAGGCTAGAAAAATGTAGATTGGCCCATCGTTTGAGAAAAAGTGTAGATTGGCCCATCGTTTGAGAAAAAGTGTAGATTGGCCCATCGGTTGAGAAAAAGTGTAGATTGGCCCATCGCTGAGAAAAAAATGAAGATTGGCCCATCGGTTGAGAAGTAAAACCCATGCGCATAGTTGCTTCTATGCTACATGCCATTATACGAGTGTTTGAATGAGCTATATATGACGATAGAAAAGTTAATACACTATAGCCGAGAAAAGCCTCTTGTTGTTATTGAATTGAGAATACCATTGAACTAGTGTCATAGCATTTTCCTAGGGTCATCTGAGTAAAAATTCCATGTTCATTCCTGTGGATCTCTGTTTAGTAATTGGCTGAACCATTGACACGGCTAATATAATACCTATCATGCTATATTCACTAACTAATGATCTTTATGTTGAGAAATTTTGAAGAAAACATGCGTTTAGCTTTTCATGCATCAACATCTTTGAAAAGCAAAAGTTTTCTTTCTGAGTTGTGTTGTCTTGTTGCCTCTTTTCTTTGATGCTGGAGTGCATTAATTAGAGCTCAGCCCGACTAACATTGCTTTGTACCTGAAGGCTAAGTTGTTCGTGCCAAAGACGAAACGATTCATTTGAAAGTTGTCGATGGGGAGGTGCTTAGCGTTTTCAGGAATGGTTTGCAAATCGGAGTAGATCTACTTCACATGTACTCTCAAGGGCACGGACGTTTTTACAAAATTTAACGAGAAATTTCGTTTGAGCTGTCATAAAAATTGATGATGATCCATATGTTTGATTACTTTCATTCGATAATTCTAATGAAAGTTTGTTGTCCGCAGTTGGGTAGATGCCGCAGGACGAAGTCATCGCATCTGGTATGTCGCTGACGAGTTTGGATTTCACGCGTTTGGAGACACCGTGCCTCAGATTAACCCAGACGACCAAGGCCCATCAGCTGACACAAACGTACCTCACTCTGTGCGTGCCCAGGTCCTTGGATCAGCAGAACCAGACTCGACTGGTGCAGTTCTAGTGAGCTCCCTACTCGGATCCGCCAATATTTCTAAAAACGCGGGAGGTTTAAAAGAGATCAATGAAGAGAAAGCCAGGACAAACGTGCAATTAGATCCTAACATTGCAGAGCCTAACAGTGGGCAAATTGATTTCACATCAAAGAAAACGAGTGACAGTGTTGAACAAAGGCAAGGTCGAGTTATCAGTAATTCAGCCTTAGATATGATGTCTGATGGTAGCTTGGAACAAGCGATACAAAAGCGTTTGAAAAGCGAAACGCAGTCCAAAAATTCTCACGGTAATGGTTTTGGAAAAATGTTGTCTGGGGATGTCTCAAGAGCTTCCCATGATTTATTTCATTCCGAACTTCCAAATCCCATCGACGGGACTGATTTTGTTTTAATTGATCGTTTGCGACCTCCTACTATTCTTAAGCAACGTGCGCCCCCAACTAGAATAACCCCAGTTCTAGTAGCAATTAGTAGGCCCAAAGATATCATATCAGGAGTTCACACCTCATCAAGGTCAAAGTCCCTTTCCGCAATGCTGTCCATGTCCCTGCGCAGTGGGAATGCTGCAACTCGGGAAAGCATTGTGCCTCAACCACTCAAAGTAGAGGGAAATTTAAACCTTGACAACTTTTTTTCTCCTATCAATGAAGCCAAAGCAACCCCACCTCCTTTCCAAATTGGCTCTCTAGATGATTATTACTATTACGATTATGATTATTACGATTATGCTGATTTTTCAAACAACGCAACAACGAATGCTACCACACCTTCTGGAAGTAGTGTTCTACAAGGGGAAGCTGGCACAAGCAGCAGTCTGACAAATCCAGGGTCTTCAGCTTCCAGTAACGTTTCGGCAACGCCATCCTTCAAAGCATCTGAGTCCACCCTTCCTGGTTCTAGCTCTTCTCGTCTTCCAGTTCCAGCTAAAGTTACACTAGCACCAGAAACAAAGTTTGAAGAAGAAAGCACATCATCTGCAAACTCTGCAAATCGACCCCATTCGGACAAATCTGGAAAGTCCACCGAAACTTCATCTGCAGAATTGCTTTCTAAAGGAAGCCGTGAAAGGAACTCAGAAGAAATTAAAGCTACCGAAGCAGAGCCAGTCGTTAGAGACAAACCCACTTTTCGCAAGTTTTCCTTCCCTCCTCCTTTGCCACCTCCCCCAAGAATACCAGCGACATCTTTAGGTTCAAGACGATCAAGCAGTGCGCGTGAGAAGAGTGATGGAGATGAAAACAGCGGTAGCAAAGAACATCCAAGCTCGGAAGATGAACTGGATGATAGTAAGGAATCCACTCGAGAACGGGATGACTAATTGATTCTTAAGTCCGACTCAGAGAAGATATTCCAGGACCCTGAAAATAAATTAAAGAAACTGTAACGTGAGATGTCGTCTCCGTTATTTTTGTATTTTCTGTACATAGATAGCGCTGTGTATTGCTTCAAGTTGTCCTTAGAGAGCTGTGATACGTGTGTTCGTCTTTAAATATGATTCTAAGATAAAACTTGTAGAAAATGTGCATCTGTTGACTTTGTTTTCCGAGGTGTACTTACAAAAAAAAAAATGCTAGAAGCCGTTGCTTTGTAGAATGATTACTGGAGTTACGGTATTTACTCCATTGGGCTCATATCTGAGAGCAATGTCCTACTTTGTAAAGTCAAACATTTTTGCAACGCAATGTTATGTTCATGAGACTGAATTCTCCTCATCGAATTTTTGCGATAGCAGATGTAGTAGCAGTAGGAAGCACGAAACTAGCGATACAAATACTTAGGGTAAGTATTGGCCATATTAAACAGCAAAACATTAAATTGCCCAAAATGTGTAACTTACTCAAGTTGATGGATATTTTTTGTCTTTCATCATACTCTTTTTTCATGATTTACAATGCCCGTCAGCAAAACCTATTTGACCTACAGCCGAGGTCTTCGTTATCATCAGTACGTGTTAGCTTCAACTTAGGCCGCCGTCACACGGAGACCAAATGGTAACGTTTCGTCCTAATTTTCTACAGTCGGCGGCACCAATAGGTCTGTCCAACGCCACGAAACAGTCAGATTTCAGCCTTAGTTTGAGACCAGCTTAGTGTAACTAAGGCCGAAATCCAACTGTTTTGTGGCGCTTGATAGACCGATTGGTGCCCCTGACTGTAGAAAATTATGACGAAACGTTACCATTTGGTCTCCGTGTGACGGCGGCCTAAGAGTTGCAAGTACGCAGTTGAGTTACTGTTCCCTTTTACTTGCAATTAATTAAGGTTTGAAAGAAAATTTCGAGCTAACGCTTGAAATTTTTTCAAAGCGAACTTTCACGTTACATTGTTAGTATTATTTTGTGTTGCTGAGTTTATTTTTACGTGCATTAATTTTCCACAAAATTTGACGTTTTCAATTCCAATATTAAAAATTTGTTGGCACACATGCACAAATTGCTGTTTTAAATTATTTGAGAATGAAATGAAAAGTGACATTGATTGGACCATTTGAATTATCTAGATAATGTTACCGTACTTTTCGCTAGCAAGTCTACTTCACAAACAGACAAGTTTCCATTTACATTTAACATCTCCATCGATTCAATAGATTTTGTGATAATGCAGCTCTTGTTCTTTGAATATAACTTGACTAAAATGTCTCGATTTGATAATGTTAGACTCACTAATTTGTATCCAGGCATTTATTTTCAGGCATTCAATTTGGCAATATCTGCCAGTACACTATAAAGAATGACTTTTGTACACCAACGACTGAAAATTACCATGTTTACATGCTCGTGTTTCGAGGTGATTTCATGCATGAAAAGTTGCGTCCGTTACCCTGCTCTGGGAATTAGATTCAATGCACCGGAAGATTTTAATGTATTCATTTTCACCTTTACTCAACTGGTGCCTCGCTGAAACGAGAAAATCTTTAGGCTAGAAATAACGGACGTTTCACTGCCTAAGAGCTCATGTGAGGCACATTTCTAGAATATAACGTAACTTTTTGCCGCTTACCTCAGCTTCTACCAGCCGATGGACGGTACAGTAGACCTTAGGAACGTGTGGTGAAGAATACAAGGGATGATGCCAGGATCCGATCTCGCGTTCTGTCACAACACCAAAAGTACGAGGGGAACCACACAGGGTCGGTGCTGAACGTTCTACTTGGTGGACCCTCAACTCTGTTTATACGGATAATGTAACCACGCAATAGGTTTGCAGTATTTGGGATCACTGAGTTAATCATACAGGTAATAAAGAATACAGGAACTGTGAGGAGACATTCTATCTGACATTCTAAAAGTCATTTGCAGCTTTTTTACTAGCAATCTTCTTGAAGATAAAATACGAGAGTCAGGTACTATTAATAATGGCGAACCTGTTGGAAGTGACCTCTTTCAGAATCTATACAGACTTAGATCGTGTTTGTATTGCTTTCAGTACCGACGTCAGTCAGCTCTTAACAGATAGCATGAACGCTAGAATTAAACTGCATAGGGCCCTTGTGAGCACTCTGTACTAATGTCAGATATAAATATTTCTTTAAATATGAAGTCTAATCCCTTAAGACGGTGCCTGATGGACGTTGAATCAGCTAGTGGAGTTGCGCCTGACACAAGAGGATTTTTTGTGAAGTTTATTCGCATGCTCTATGTATTTTGAGAGATTTCCTTCGTTTATTTTGTTGGTAAAAAGTGTGCTTAGCAGTTGAAAAGTAGCTTTATTAGCTTCGATGTTAGAAAGAATTTCAATTAAAATGTTCGGTATAATTCTCGAAGTATTTCCTTGCTATTAATTATCGTGGTAGTTTTGTGGTATGCAAGTAATATTACAGTAATTTGTATTACAAGTGCTTGTATATGCTGTCTGAGGTGTACATAGCTTGCTGCAATGCAATAGCGCTTGTGGTCAATCCTCGGCACGATCTTAGCTACGATGTCATCTTCATACATAGACGAATGTCGAACAAAGCCCTATCTATCATCCTATCCTCATTGATCATTTCATACGCCCTATCCCTTGGTTTCTTATCCAAGTACTGTAGCTTAACCAGGACCCAAAGCTCGATCAATCTTCTGACCAGACACCAGAATAATTGAAAACAGCCTCTATCTGAAAAATTAGCAGCTCTAGAAAATTCGCTTTAGGAGGAAAATCCCCTCAAAACAATGAGGTATTACGGTTTTGTGCGTCGCTTTACAATTTTTGGACTTCATCGATCTCGCCACAAAATTATCACCCTAAGGAGTAATACTAATCGTGTACCATGTTGTTTATATCGTTGTAGAAGACAGTTAATGGGGTGAAACATTGATGAAAATGTTGAAAGGCTTTTCATGTTTAGAAGCAGGAGAACCAAGTATACATCGTACCGAAGTCTGTGCAGATCTGATCCAACGAGTTCCCTTATTTAGACGGTCCAGTTAGAGTTACCTAATTGTTATTTTTTATACGGGATCAAATTCTTGGACTTAGCCACCTCCTGCTCAAAATTTGATGACATGAAAATCACATTGGGGGATTTTTGTGGCCAAATTTTATTTTTGAAGGAACCCAAATATGAAAATTTTGGTCAGAAAGAGTCCAAAAATCTCTGGGCGTCGAGCTTGGGATGCCAAGTTGACGATCACGACGGCTGGGTCAGGTAAAAGGGACATTGTAGTCGTCTGACGATTACGATCCACACACTAAAAATTAAAGACAGTTTCAATCCAATCAAGCCTGATACATATCATCTTGTACATTGGTTTTTCAAATGCCTTATATCGAACTCCAGGACGCAATGACGGTTACCCCCGGTTGAGCCGGTACCCATTTCCGACACCTGGGTTGAGTAGGGAATTACGGCTGAGTTCTCTCTTTTCCCTATGGAGAGAATCCCCGGGCTGCACTGCTGGGATTCGAACAGCCGACCCTTCCTATGAAGAGAGCACGCTCCCAACCACTCCCATGGTGTCACGCTCCCATAACGGTGACCACCTATGTTGGGAGGATGTTTGTTAAATGCTCTAGTACCCCATGTCTCACATCACCATTGTGAAGAACGTCTATGTTCAGATTGGAGACTGATGTTCTTCATTTCTGAGGTTGTATTAAAATGTTTCATAATGAAGAGTGCTTTTTGTATCATTCCTCGGGAACCTGCCACACCGTTTGCTTCAAAAGCGGCACGTTGTCATAAAATTTTGTCGGTATGAATAAGGGCGATTTGAAATATTTTTAGCTGGAATAGAAGAGGAATGTCGGTCAAATAATTCAGTTTTATCATGAGCCATGGTAAAAAAACTGTCACTTTTGTTTTGTTATATTGAAATACACTCGGAAAAATGAGAGTAAAAACAAAGACAATTCGTATATAGTTTTGTAAGCATAAACAGAGAAACAATATTTGGCAACAATTTACTCAGTTATCTACAGCGGTGATCATATGAAATACAAAAATCGTAGAGAAGTTTTGCATTAGCATTTTACACAATATCTACGTTACTGCCAGACTAAAATCGGAGCGTGACAGTTTCACCTGTCATTTTTTAATGCATTTAAATTTCTTCGTCTTGATTTGATTTTCAAGTGTAATGCAAATGCAGTACATGAGCGCAAATTTAGTTATCTATTCAGTTTGAGCTGCATTTAAACTCGGTTGTTTTAACTCAAGCTATTTAATCACCACCTTGCTAATCATTAGACCAGCGAATCTGTGTCTGCTGAAAGATAACATGTTACTCCATGGGCAATCATTGTAATCAAAATTCAATTACAGAAAGATCTGATTCCCTAATTATAATTAGGGAATTAAACATGATAAATAATTTAGTATTTATCATATGGAATATTTATCACATTGAATACGACGAACTTGGGCTCTGAGTTAGCCTCGACTGATATACTCAACAGATTTCAAGACGAGAAGCCTCGGGATATTATAGAAAATGATTTGTCGAGGGTTAGTTTTTTTACGAGAAGTTCAAAATCCTCTGAGGATAAAATGGCGTGAACATGGAATGTTAAATCGGCTCAAAAGTTGATTTTGAATATTTTATTAGTAAGTTTCAAGGCTGAATTCATCTAAAATATTTGTTTACCGGGAGCGTGGATGTGCAATCCCGCGAGCAAAGTAAGTGGACGTGGGTGTGTTGAAAAAGACGGCTAAACATATTCTGAGAAGAATAAGTAGAGAAAAAATAAAATGCATTCATTACAACGATTTAAATTTCATAAAACATGGCCATTTTAGAATAATGCTCTAAAGATGAATTTGCTTAAAATTTCAACAGACAAAACCGAAACATAAACATTTATGTCATCGAAGTTGATACGAGAAACATCACTATAGTTGCAGAAATTAGTTTCAAAAATAATTTACCAGAAAGTATAGAACCAAACAAACTTAAATTCATCACAGGGTACACCTGAAACTAAAAATTATTTTATTTACTGTCAAAGTTAGTTAAAAATAACCTTTCATGTATAAAATAGGATGTCAAATTTTCAAAATAGGTGACTGTAAAATGAAGAAGCGAAAGTTTATGGAGATGGAAATGACAAATTGAAACGTATACGCAAAACAAGTTAAATTGTAGTACAGGTATGTTTTAAAGTTTAACTCTTGGATGCTATTTTAAAGCAATAACTAATTTGGACACACGTGCTTCATGAAACACTGAAATACAGTTTCATGAGTCATTAACGATACATTGTGTAAAACATGACTGATCCCCAGAATGGGAAGCAGAATAAAAGCGGGGTTGAAATTAAGCAGATAAGTTTTTAGATATCAGTATGAAATTTTCCTGTGCGGATCCTGATATCAGAAACGGTAAGCTTTATGCCTACAACTACAGTGGTGCTTATAGTGCCAGAGAAAATAAGCAACGCATGAGAGCGAAAATGAGCAACGCACTTCTTGACTATTTCCAAATTCAATGTTTAATGCCGAATCTAATAAAAAGAACGTAGTTGGTAAACCTAAGATCGAAATTCTCTAATAATTAAATAATGTGTAAATTCACAAATTAAAACCAAAAAATTTTCTAAGGTATGAATTAGTTATACTCGAATGTGTTGCGAATGAAGTGAAGCTCTTGGAAAATTGGAAGCGCCATGTTGTTGACTTTGAAGGTGCTTGTAGATTGCATATTGGGTATCCAGTTGGCCAACCTGAAGCCCAGCGACATCAGGCCTTGTAGCACTTCGATGACATCAAAAAGTTTCTGGCTAGAGTCTGTTGGGTTAATTTCGAACTGCAACAGGAAATTAAAGTGGATCTCGACTGCAATTTGCTGAACGTTGAGAAGAGCTGCTTTTGATTCAGGCAGGACTGGAGAATATCTGGTAGAAAATCTCCCACTCATCTCCCTCCACGTCAATTTTCAGGTAGGCTATTCTTGTTTGCGACAAATTTAAAATTTCTCGGGCACTGTTCTACGTGTGTTTTGAAATGGTCACCAATTTTATTTTATCTAAAGATTCACCTTTTCCTATTGATTTAATAAGTTTAGTTTTGTCTCAGGACTGAGCATTATGTCCAAGTAATGCTTACTTGCTCCGTACCAGGAGTTACTCCAGTTTCTCATGGAAAAGTCAAAGGAGTATACTTTACAACCATAATGTGCGGCCTCGTTGTCGAAAGAAAATTCATATCCAACGCCAAACGACAAGACTATGCAAGATTTTGGCTTCGGCGTCACAGGCGGGTCCAGGCACGCAGGTTTGAAGCCATCGTACAGTGGAGGTCGCGTTTTCGGACAGTAGCGTTTCCCTCCCATGTTTACCGTTTTGTTGCACTTAAATGTCACTTGGTGCATCATTTCGTGTACAGCTTTTGTAACAACATACAATGCAGTGTCATTTGCATTGATTTCCAAGATATGAGTTAAATTAAAGTGTTGGTACTGGTCACAGTCTCCCATCGCTCTGCGAGATTCTGACATATTTACTTGAAGCACCTTATACTGAACTTTAGCGTTTTTAGAGGGCCATTCTACCATTAGTGATCCCAGTTGAGGGTCATTTTTAGGACGAATTTTTGTATAATGGTTGCTTATCAGCAGCAAACTTGCAGTGAAACACAAAATAGCTATTGAACGTGAATGTCTTAATTTGCAAAACTGTCGGGTCATTTTCCAAAGCGTTCCTCTCATATTCTAATGCATGAGTAAGCAAATTAACTTGTCCGCTATCAATAATGACATTTGGTCACGAGTTTCATTCTCCCGTTCTTAGTTTATTGCTTAGTTGAGTTGAACGCAAGTGTCTCTATTGTTCACACGTAGGAAAATTTTCACTCAAAAGCCGTTTACGTGAAAACAGTCAGAGCGATTGACTTCGTTTGCATTTAGCACGAAAGGGCAATTGCGTCAACTGGTCCAGTAGAATAATACACTGGAGGTTTTGATTTTTCTCAAATTTCCTCATTTTCTGGCGCTTCACAAAAACCAACTCTGCTTTGTGTCTGCGCCTAAATGAAAGTCAGTATTTTCCTGTTAAGTTACCCAATCAATTCTATGTAGTTTAAGGTTTCAAAAGTAAATCCTTTTGAATTTCAACGAAGAGCAGGATGTTTAACTACATAGTGCCAGAAAGTAGGCAGATTGTTGTTTCGCACGAAGAATTAGCTCTTCTGAATTGACCTGAGTGTACTTGCATTGAAATGCAAATAAGTCAATTTGGCCCCGCATTTCAGTCATCATTATGGTTTGATAAAATGTACACTTCAGTTGAAATTATTATGGCAAAAAATTATAAGCAAAAAATATGCTGGTTTCAAATGCCTATTTCATCAAATTCATGGACATCAAACGTCGATAAGTCAACATCTTATTACCTGAAAAGAAAGAAAGAATAATTGTTTATTTCCAATAAAGATGGTACAAAAAAGACGGTACATCATTGTTTTTGAAAATATCTTAAACTAAATCCACTTATATGATACACACACATGAGTATTGTAATACCCATGTCATTAATTGAAGACAAATGTTTGAGGGCAATGTACTCCTAATGTTGCTTAATCTAGATTTGATGATATACCTGTATGTAACTCCAGTTTTAAGAGACAACACAATTTCGTTGATGATGTATTTTCTTTCAGAGGTAAAAACACTTTTAACAATTAACATCTACATGAGATGAAGCTTAAAATTTTTTACCTAAAGAAATAGTATTAGAATTGCTTGTTTCGGCAGATATTCAAAAATATCGTTTCGAGCAAGCATGAAAAAAATGCAAGCATGAGAATTACGAAAATTACATGTTTTGTCTTTCTAATTAAAAAATTTTAACATAGCGATTATAAGTTGATAGGCATCTTATATAAACATAAATGGTTGATCACACAACAAATTCAAATATTTTTAAACGTTAATGCTAAACCATAATAAAGAGATGACGAGTAAGGTATGGTCACAAGTTGAGACTGAATAATACCGGTAAACTAGAAAAAATACCGGTATCTCTAGTTCAAATGCTGATTGCTTGTTTAGTACACACATATGTGCATATATACATATACACACACACATAGCGTCCACAGGTACACATATGCATAAATAAGCATGCGTGCAAATATCAGCGTAAACTAGTCAGCATAAACTAGTATTCCAATCGAGGGACTCAGAGAAAATATCTTCTAGTACGCCACAAATTTATGATATTTCCACGCTTATAATAGTGGCACAAAACCGTCTACCTGAGTCAGAAACATGAAAACGATTGTTCTTCAACTGTTCCCAAGTGCAACATTATTGAAGAAATACGTGAAATCAACCACACGTGAATACGTGGTGGGGTGTCATAATTTACTCTTGAGCGTGAGAGATGATATGCTAATTTGCGCAACACAAGCCTAACAAGAACATTTTTTAGACGTGAATATAAGAGAAGAAAACATGAATGTCCTATAAGGGTTTCAGATTAGAAAAGGCCACATTATCGCCAAAATATGGTGCAAAATGTCTACAATTGATAAACATACATGGGTACTGTTATATATCGGTGTGAGACTTGCAGGGCAAGCGCCGCCGGATGTCTGTGTTGCATTTGGGTTCGCCTGTCTGG
>JACJUY010004583.1:0-66473 GCA_014220935.1 Platorchestia sp. MABIK | reverse complement strand
GAATTCAATTTCACTAGGAGGAAATTCAGTTTCACTAGGAGGAAATTCAATTTCACTAGGAGGAAATTGGACTGGAAATGGTATAGTATTCGATTCAATGACGATGTGAAACTCGTATCACAGTTACAATCATTAAACACATTCAGTTTGATTCCGATGTGTGTGGCGAATTTACAGTTTTTCCTACTATTTATTAACTTTAACAATATCTATTTGAAAAAATACTCAATGATATGGAAAAAACTGCCAGAATATCGTACACATACCGCCTGTAATATTTTGGGTTTGACGTTTTTTTGTCGCGAAATCAGGTTTTCTTCCCGGTGTGACATGTAGAAGTCAGCGAACGTTGCCACAGTAGAGATCCCCTGCACCCTCGTCGATTTGAATGAATGTCTAGCCATTGTGCTGGAATGCTATGAATGCTACGTGGCGGCAGGGATGGATGGTGGTATAGTTTTGACATGATTATTTAAAATGTTTTATGGACGGGTACCTTGGTGAAAAGGAACTCGACATGAAGCGAGACAACTATATCAGTAGTAAAATATTTCTAGGGAGTCCAGATCGATGAGAGGCTGGTCGCTGGAGGAAAGCATGTAAGTTTGGTTGATATATGGGCAGATAGTTCCGTTAATCCACGGGACCACTTCATGTGTAGCTGTACTGGTGGGTCGAGTCTGTTCTTATGAATTTTTGGCAGTCCGTAGAGGTGTCCGAAATTATAGTCACCTGTGCGTTTGAGCTTGTAATAAATCCTTCGGTCTGTGGCTTCCAGCGGGCGTATAGCGTAGTTGATTTTTTTTCTTTGCCGTGTCCAATTGTTTTCTCAGGATTTTTGATGAGCGTATTTAGTTTCTTGTCATAGCCACCTTTATCCAATATGACGGTGATACCTCCTTTGTCAGGCCCTTTAATGACTATTGTTTGGTTGTCCTTTAGTTGTGATAACTGTTCACATGCAGTGTACTTGATTGCATGTATCTGTATCTAAGATACATTTTAAAGAATCTTTGCCCATCTCTGCTCAGAGTAATGAAGATGCAATAAAAAATTATTCCAACCAATACTCCAAACAAAAAACAAATCGAAGGAATGATGTCTTTGTTAGTTACCATTCACCTGACGTAGGAGAAAAGCTCTCTCAGTTTCTGGCGCTCATTCGGGGAATGAGCTTTCCCAGTGTATAATAACTCTGAAACTGTAAAAGAATTTGGAGTAAATGTGTCACGTCATTTCGCATCTCTGTCATATGGAAAAACGAACTACAACACTTCTGTGGGAATTTCGCATTAAAACGATTGCCTAAACTCCACTCATTGCTACTTTGTGGTCAGCATTTCAAACTCTGCAAAGTTGGAATGCCTATACTTATTTTAGGTGACTTTGTCCACTTCCTACTATCCCCACAGCGAAAACCTCACACTTAGCCTGTGTAGTGCAGTTGATTATGAAACCATAATTAGGTTCATTTATAGTCAATATGTAGAAATTTTGTAACTACGTGTTACTCATACCTAGTCATAAGTAATGTCAACCACTCACCGTGTCTCTATTTTATCGCATGTCGCCAAATATTGTTAAAGAGAATACCGAGAGGATGAGAAGCCTAAAATGTTTTTCACTGTTGCTCTCAAACTGTAATTTAATTTTCCTGAAATTTCTACCAGAAAATTGGGAATTATCTCTTTTTTTTTACGTTTTCTAAGTCCTGGTACAGTGGTGAAGGGATCGGCCTTGCATGTTGGAGGCCCGGGTTCGTATCCCGGCACTGGCGCGGCGATTTTCCCCGTTGGGTATAAGGGAAAGCTCAAGCACAATACCCCACTCAACCCAGGTGTCGGAAATGGGTACCGGCTTCACGGGGGAACCATCATGGTGTCCTATATATAGTGTTAGTTATAAGACATTTGAAAAACCAATTCTTAAGATCATATGTATCAGGCTTGATTGGAAATAAAGCATCCTTAGATGCCGATGTTTGTTTGTTTTGTTTCCTATCATTTATCTTAGTTATTTCTGTCGACTGCAGTGAAAAAACAGTCGTCAGCACAATGTAGCAGCACGAAGGTGGTCTTTATAATTACTATTATTTTATTTTTCAGTATTTATATATACATTTACTGAACAAGCTCTGAAATTTAAATTGTGTGTATATCAGTTTACTTGTTCCTAGATTTGTGTCTGTTATGTTTTATAATTTCTTTTGGCTAACGTTGTCTCACTACTTTGTAATCATTTACGGCGGCGTTTCAGTCGATTTCAGTTGAGCGTATTCGTATCTTTTCTTCATTCGTTTTTTTAGATATTTGTTAATCGGAAGTGATATCCGGCTTTCACTGTATCTCCATTTTATCCCATTTACCCATGTCCGTATAATGTTGAAGAGAATACCGAGATGATGTGAAACCCGAGATGTTTTTCGTTGTTGTTCCTAGACTGTAACTTGATTTCCCTTAAAATTTCTACTAAAAAGGTAAAACTAGTTAATTTTCACGTTTTTCGAAGTCTTTCTCTTTTTCTTATCTTTTCTTCAAGTAATTTCTTACCATTACACTGAGCTCGACAGTCATTTTCGATGTAGCAAGAGGAAGATTTTGTATGTTTATTATTTTTTCTTATGTTCATTTTCAATATATATATACAGTATATGAATATGTGTGTATGAGTATGTGCGTGTGTGTACATATATGTATACGCATGCATCCATGTAAATCTATGTGTGTGTTTATACGTGCATCAACATACACAAAAACATATATATGTTTCTATCTCTATTTTTGGCTCAAAACTAAAATCTCTAGGTCCATTACATTTTACTTAATGCTCTGCGACCAGTTAACACTGAACCACATTTCAGAAATAGATGCATTTATTGCATTTGCTAAATAATTTAAAAATAGATCTAATTACCCCAGAGGGCGTTTCTGTGAACAGAAAAAAATGAAATATTTGTACGGACAATTGAAATAAAACGCAATTGGAGCAAATGTGAGCAAAAATTATCTTTCTGTCTGAATGTTGAACAAGCTATGAATTTCATTTTGCGTGTATGATTGTTTACACGTTTCTAGATGTGCGTGTTGTGTGGGATGCGCGATGTTTTTTTATAAATTACTTTGTGACTAACCTTTTCTCAATACTTGATAATCATTTACGGTGTTTCAATCTGCTTCGGTAAAGCGTTTTTTGTCTTTTCTTACTTCGCTCAACTAATAATTAAGGAATTCCGAAGAATTCTCTATACAGTATTTAAATTATTTATAAGTTGTCAGCTCTCTCTTAGTTCATAAAATATCCAAGACATGATATTCTGATTTAATTATTAATGTCAAACTACAGAGAATAAGAGACACAAAATAATATAAAGAAAAACATTACGAAAAGATCTCAAAAACAAAATTGAGCAGGTTATAAACAGGTTGTTACCAATTTGTATACACGGCTCATCAAAAATGGGATTTGATTTCCCCGTAAATAAATCTTCCACACGTGAATGACGTACAAGTATATCCATCCTTGTAGTTTCCGCAATTAAACTATTCTTGTACATGTGCACTGGTAATACCGAGATGATGAGAAACCAATATTGAAAATAGTCCATACGCAAGGTACCTTTCTAAAATTATTTTAGTTATATAACTAATAATGGTAAGCGTATTTGGTTAATTCAGGATGAAAGAATACATTTCATAGTTTAGTTGACGTTACAAGGCCGCTCAGCCACACTCGTTGCAGCAAACTGAATTGAAGCATCAGTTCGGATGGTCCGTGGCCTGCCACAACCTTGTCTGTCTGCTCCCAATTTCTCTAAATTTCAATACCAGTTTTTTTACGCAGGAAGGATTTCTTTCAATACCATCAATATTTCTGGGATTCCTCTGAACTGCTGTAACCGAACAATTACATCGGAAGTAAAATTTCGCTATTTTTGCTCGCTGTTCCATCGCGCTCATATTAATTAATCTTTCATTTTGATATTCATTTTGAGAGGTGGATTTTATAATTTTTTTGGGCGATGTGTTGTGATTGTCGGTAAACTTGATACACTGGTGGAAAACTTTGACATCTCTTCATTCATTCTGAATTAACCAAACCTCTTTACCATTTGTAATTTTATTGTTATCATAGTTTTAAAAAGGTACGTTACTTGTGGGCCATCATGTTTTTGTATCACAGATACATTCATTGAGCATCCTTAGGAGCGTGACAGAGAATACCAACCACAGTAGAGGAAACAAGGTTGGTTCAAACCAGTCTTTTTTTGTTGACGGTGTGGTTTGCTGACGTCACGGCAACGAACCAATAGCAGCGCTCATATTGCATTTGGTAGCACTGCTACCCCCAGATCTGGCTCCACTATTGGCCTAACGATATTGCGTTTTGGTGACGTCATAAAGTTTGTTTGAAATAAAGTCTTTCTATTGGCTGGCCGAACAAGAGGAGGTGTATTTTCTCCCATAGAAATGACCCTACCTTGTTGCCTCTACCGTGATACCAACTAACTAAACGGGCATATTTGTAAGGTTATTTGCTAGGTATATGAGCTGTCCATATTTGCCAGGGATAAGAGGTGTTTGCGTAAAAATATAAAGTGACTCTGAAATCCTGATGTTAGTCGGAGTTGAAGGTTTTTTGGTATTTTTTGAGGCTTTAGAATATCAACAAATATATTTCCTAAAAAAAATTAGAGTAGATATTACTTAGATATCGACGTAGATATTGCTTAACATGTTATCAAACAATTCATTGGTGATGCAGGAGAAAAACTGGTTTTAATGTACTGCAGGCTAACACTTTCATGTGCGACAGCTGTTGTGTTTTCAATGAGTGTAACAAAGCATCCGTCTATCACCAACGACAAACTACGCATCCCTCTTCACTTTGCTTGCTGTAAAAGAGTAATACGGGTGCATCTACAATTAATTATTATATTATTATGATTTTTAGTAAATGATACCGCTCAATTATTGCATTTTTGTTATCTGACCAAACAAAAACATGAGTGACAGTAGAAATATAGATGATTAGATGTATAAACACATATTGCACAACGTGAACGATGATATAATGTTGAAGGTACATCAATTCGAAAACTGGCGCCTGAACAGTGAACTAGGCATGGGATCCAGACCACGGAATATTATTTTGAGGCTGCTTAGCTTGTTGCTTGAGGGGATCTTGCCGTGCTTTGACAAACGATCCAGAAAATAAAACGTTTTGAGCCCTGCATACCCAAGCCGAGATCAACATTAGTTTTATTTCAGTTCATTTGTTTAAAAATGACATCTGCTGAAGAGCTGAAAATCTTTGTCCAATTTCAAATATATTTTTGAATGGAGTAGGTCGTAAATTAATTTTTAAGGCTTATTTAATTAAAATTATAAAAGATTAATTATAGAAATATATATCGTTTATGGTGAATGAACAAACATTTTCTGATATCTAAAGATGAAGTCGTGAAGGTCTCTATCATATTTGTTTTTTCTGCAATTCCGGAGAGAATTTTGAACCAATTCACGTCCTCGTAGCGGTAGAGCTTGCATCGTAATTAAGTTCTTTGAAATCGGTTAAGTCATTCTACTTGTTTCAGCATGTAACGCAGCCACTTCAAATTTGAACCTACACTAATTTAAAGCAGTAGAAATTCCACTTTTAAATGAAATGCCATGAACAATTTAACTAATTGTACTTGCCTAACAAAACTGTAAGAAAAAGGCGGTGATGTCAATTAACTTCTGAGCAGCAAGTAGTACCGCTAAATGGCTTGCAAAGTTTAGAAATTTATCCCTGAGCTTTACTTGCCAAGAATATGTCGCTGACGAAGAAGACGGGCAGGAGAAAAAAAGAAAAAAAAATGAAAACAGTTTATTTGAAATAGAGATGGTACAAAAGTACCATCATTGGTTTTTAAAATAGAGAGGTTAGGGAGAGAACTCTGTACTCACTGAGCTGCACTTCATTCACCCACTCCCTTTTCATAGGCTTAGATGCTGGAAATCATTTGTACAGCTCGTTTGTGATAATGGAGCGATCACTAAAGATGGAGGAAAGGTTAAGAGGTTCACACGCTCGTGGAAGGCGCTCCCCTACGCGCACTGTCAACGCAGATGCTCGCACCTGTGCGCGGCGATTTTCCCCGTCGGGTATAAGGGAGAGCTCAAGCACAATACCCCACTCTACCCAGGTGTCGGAAATGGGTACCGGCTTCACGGAGGAACCGTCATGATATCCTATATATAGTGTTAGTTATAAGACATTAGAAAAACCAATGCTTAAGATCATATGTATCAGGCTTGATCGGAAATAAAGCATACTAAGATGCCGATGTTTTTTTTTTGTTACAGAACTGTAAAATTTATGGCTTATTTTCCGAACAGCTTACATTTATAACCAAACTAGGGATTTTCATTCATTCGATGAGGAAATTTGAGATACATCGAGAAACTCGAGTAAATTTCTATAGCGCGCATATGAAGTTTCATGAGTTTCAGTGAAAATTATATTCTTAATTAAGAAAATGGGTTAAAAACCTATCCGTGAAAAAGAAGACATAAGATATGTTTGGTATTCATGAACGCTTGTTTTTCTCTCTTTCCATGGTTATATTCGCCGGGATATTATTCGCTTTTCAAGGTTATTTTCGCTGGGATATTATTGAACGACATTTGAATGCAGGGGTACCATTTTTTAAATATGTTTATTTTTTTCCATTTCAATAACCTTCTTCGATGAATAAAAAATGAAAATTTGAATATATGACCTACATTTGAAGAAAAATTGTCACAGATTAATCTTGTTGAATGATACTTCTTTAAAAATTTTGGGAGACTTTGTTGGGTTGCGGAGATACATACTCTGTTGAATGATGGATGTACAGTTTTTTGAGCAGTTGTTTTACATGAATGGTTATTTTCCAGGGTGGCTATATGAGTGGGTTCGTAAGGTGCTGTGGATATGTACAATTTACTTCATAAATTACATATTTTCAAGTATTTACACGTGCTTATTTCTTCCAAAAAAAGCTGCTGAAAAAATTTCATCGGAAATTCTAAATCAAAAGGTGAGTTCAGTACATAATTTCGCCAAAGAAGAAATATAAAATTCACATTTCTGAAACTTATGCCCCGTTTCTGTTGGTTTTCAACAAATCAAAGTCTCACGTACAGTAAAGTACAAATTTTAGGCGCTGATCGATTTGAGAAGAACGCTTGGACCTAACGTGCTGTTTACTGCGTTGTAAAATTGAAATATGTTCCATTTCGTTCGCAGAATTGATTTAATGGCTTCATGTAGAAAAAAATAGAAAACAAGAAAAAAAGAGAAAACAAATTTCACAGAATAATCACATGACATAATTTTTCATTAAACACGATTTTTATAGTTTAGACTCATTGATCTCAATGCTATTCAAGTCAGGTGTCCCTTGATTCGCTTGCACATCCGGAACAAAAAAGCAAACTTGGCAGGATTTGGTTATTGCACAATCAAATGATTAAAATGGCATTGTTTGATTGAATAAACGCATAACAGAAAAGAAAAATATTATATATATACCATTGGTAAGATAATCATATTCTACTTAACTCATTTCATTCACATAGCGAGAAATTATTGTTGCCTAGTCAGACATCGCTGGACACAGTTATGCTTGGTGCATAAAGCAAAATTTACCAGGTAAAATTTCGTGCTTTGAGACCGAGATTCATTACCAAGACACTGTCAATTTATGTAGAATTTGTTGACCATTATTCGTGTTATTTATGGTTTATGGGGATCTTCTTATATTCGGTGACTGAATTGTAGTACTTTTTCATATATCATACTTTTTCGCATTGAATAGTTCAGTACTATGCTGAGAAACCAACCCCTTGGGGTTCTCAACATTTTTTAACTGTATTTCTATTACCATATGTGAATTTTAAGAGAATTATCGACATTAGACATCTGACATTCGGAAAAAAGATAAGTTTAGAGGTGAGAACCCTTATAAGTTGGTTAGGGGAAGCTATAAAAAATGTGACAGTGATAAAAATTCGGAAAATCTCAAAAGTCACGTGTTTTGTTACCGCAAAAAATTGGAAACAAGAGTTCCACCTGGTAAATGACTTCCTTGTTCAAAACACCAGTTATTCTCTTTTAAAAGATCACATTCAGTCATGAGATTTTCTTCTCATTTCAAGTCCTGCATTTTGAGAAAAAATCCTGTGATCATCTCCATCGCAGCAAAAATCTAATTCAAAATGTTCTAATTACCGTTTTAACTTGTCAATGATTTTTAGTTTTCAGCAGCGGGGCATTTACATGGTGCACAAATATTTGAAGAGGCTCAGCTTTTCGAAATTATTCCCCTCCGTGAGCGACAATTTGCTGGGATTTAAAGAAGCTGCCGACGCGAGCCGTTAGACCGCCTCTGTGCTGCCGGACGCAAGAGTCAAAATGGCGCTCTCACTGCCTTGGAGGAAAGTCCATCTTGGCGCGGTCTTTGATATGTCTCAGAAATCTTTTGGGTAAACAGGTGTCGGGGAAGGGAGATGATAGTCAGACACACCTTCATGAATATCTCAAACTCCTCCAAAATGATTAGAAGCAGAACCCATACGATAAAATGTTCCCTGAAACGTTTCCTCTTCTTTGATGGTAAATGTTCTATCGCGAGGTCTTCCCTGGCGAAGCTTTTTCGTGACGAAGCTCAGCGAACGCAGTAATGCTATTAGGAACAAAATTCGATGAGGATTTTTTAGGAGATTCTTCTCATTAATCATTTAACTTGGGAGAAACTTATTCATTCCGATTGATTTGACGCCCGTGCTTTAAAAAAGAAATCCATGTTTTCATGCACTTGTCATCTATTTTTACAAAACTTAACCCAGGTCTGAGTAGTACCCTACACATTACGGTGGTTTGAAAAACGAAGTTACATGGCGGTCGATGTAACTTTACAAAAATCATCTTGATCAAGGTTAGTTAAAGTTAAATTATGGAGCTTTAACTAGGTTCAGGAAAAGTCAAGTTTCTCAAATCAAGTTTACAACTGCTCAGTTAGCTAGTCAAGTTAGTCAAGTTTACAAATGCAGTCTTATCTTCCATAAAAACAAAGGTCAAATCTCTACTATAAATTTAGAAATGCCACTCATCCCAATAATGAACGATTTGATCACTTGTGCACTGTATGCCTAAATATGAAGAGAATTATGAATTGCTCGAATATTAGTTTTCAACTAAATAACACAAATAAGCAGTAATTTTTTAACATCCAGGTAAAAAAAGCGTGTTTTTGAAGAACCCTAATGGAATTATTACTCAATTAAAACTCCTAATTCAAAAATCAGATTATTAGAATTTCAGACCAAATAAAACCAGATATTGTTTGCTGGATATTTTAAGGGTGAGAGTTAAAAAAAGATTCATTTTAATCAAGCCTGATGCACAGCATTTTGCATATTGATTTTTCAAAAGCTTCATAGCCCACTCCAGGCCGCTTAGGCGATTGCTGTGCGGTGCAGCCACTACCCATTTTTGACACCTGGATGGATTGGGGATTGTTTAGTTCTCTATTTTTCCAAGGGGGAAAATCCTCGGGCTGGCATCGTTGCGAATTTATCGGCGACCTCCTAGGAGAGGCGAGCGTCCCAACCTCTAGATTATGGTGACCATTAATAAGTTTTTACAAAGTTTCGATGTTAATAATACTGAACTTTGATGATGACTTCTTTTGTAGTTTACAGGAAAGTAACCACTGGCATACAAAGATGTACAATATTAAGAAACCATTCGTTCAATTACAAATGCAAACTCAAAACCATTGAACGCAGCGAGTGAGTTCTAAAATCTACGGATTTTGCACCCTAGATTTAACTTACTTTTTGATTGATTCAAATGTGCTGATTGTACAAAAAAGTTTGTCAAATATTCTGAATAAAGACTTAGGCAAAATTTTCAGTATGAAATATTACAAACAAAGCTTTATATCAATGCCAATGAGCAACAATTTTTCTATTTCTTCCGTCAAACAGTTGAAAATTTGGTTTGTCAGTAAAACTTGATCCAACATTATTTCTCCCCATTTACGTCGTGTTGATTAAGTCGTTCATTTAGTGGCATTCATGAAAAGTAGCTCATCAGTATGAGGAACATGGTCTTGAACGTAAATATGAGCTGATGAGGGAGAAACATTTAGATATAAACTAGCTAATAAAGCGTCAATTTCAATATTCCAAGTTTAGGCAAGAAAAAAAAATAGCAAGAGGTTTTTCATTTTTTCTTAGCATTGCAGCAAGCAGCAAGACAAAATTCAGATTTTGGTTATTCCATGAAGTGAACCGATCGAATTGACTAGAACTGCTCAAATAAGTTTGGATGGAGGAGTAAATATTAGTGAAATTGTGTCACGGACAAGTTTATCTCCTCTGATGCAGACCCAGCTTCAAAATCCTCTTACTAGAATATGCGCTTCTTTATCTCATCTTCAAATCCCAAACCCTTGCAGTAGTTCCTATTTTCTTAACCGAGTTACAACTCGCCGTAGAATTTTCTGACTTGGGTCAAAAATTTTTGGTTGGTGACCAATCCGTTCTTGTACCCTGTTAAGAGAATAAATGAAAAATTTGGAGGAAATGTACATCATAGTTTATTTTTCAGTCTTGAAATGAATTTTAAAATTACTAGTTGCGTCTTTCTTTACCCTCGTTGTGCATTAGCTGAGTCTGAAACATCGGCGTTCCGTTCGCTGCATCTCACAACGCGGGCCGATAAGGCCGCATTTCCTGCCTTCAAATCATCTCGGTTTTTGAGCCCGCAAAGCTCGAGGGTAAAATTTGAGAATCATTAGAGAACTTATCAGGCATTCGTTGGAGAATTTCAGTAACGTTTTTGAGCAGAGAGGGTAAGTTAAATAATTTAAATATAAATGAGATCATGGTCTACTACTCGAGAATTGGAGAAGAATTTGTCTGAGAATCAATTGTCATGAGTTCGCTATGTAATCTGGAAAAATTAGAGAATTTTTATCTACAAATTATGCACACTCGTTAGTGAATGAGCTCACTACGTTCGGATGTTTTATTCTGGGGCTTTTTTTCCAGGGTGAATTTCACTTGTAAAATAAACTGAAATGACGAACTCTTTTTTGTTCAGCTAGTAAAATATGCTCCAAATTATACTGCTCTTATTCCATATTTTTACCTAGTTAAGAACACGAGGAGAGTACTAGAAAAGAATATAATACTATTTGTCACATTTAAAAGAAACCTTCACATTTTAGAATCGTGGTTCATTTCAAAAGACGAATCTAACATTCTAAGCGACCTACAATCAGCATTCTCTTTGTAACTGGCGTAATATTTATACTTTTATTATTTCTTCCTCATGAGTCTTTTTGATTGAGATCAAATTCAAATTTTTTTTGGTCGTTTTGTTTCAGAGTCAACAATGACTTAAAAGGCAGAAAAGTGTATTTTTAATAAGTGTGTATCTTTAATTATATAATAGGATTACTTTAAAGGGGGGGAGCATGCGACCTTTTTCATTATACGTATTTGCCGATAGTTTGTAATTTCAACAAAGTTAAAAATGACACAATCCAATGCAGTTTTTCTTTTATAAGCCTCAAAAAAATTAGACACTCAGATATTACATGGTGCAACAGATGAAAGCATGAGTGGCAATGCAATAGCCGAGCCATTAAGCAACCATTCCTTATCTCGGAATTTCATTAGAACTACAGTAGGTGGAAAAACATAGTCGAGGTAAGATCTGTACGTTGTAGAGACTAATTGGCCTGTTAACATTGCGTAGCATCACAACTTATTTATCGATGGACATTCTCTACTATTCTGGATGGGTTAAAACGGGCAAACCTCCACGAAGGATGATTTATTCTTCTCGCAATTTTTTTCCAATGAAACAAAAGATCTTTTAACAGGGTTGGTTCAGAATTCTCCATCCGAAACATTTGGTAGGATTTTCTTCCAAATGTATATTCTGATTTACAATTTATTGACAATTGAAAATGACATAAAAATTTTGCTCGTTTTGTGCGACTCTTTGCGACGCAGTTGCTTTTTCTTTTAGTTAAATTATAGCTGGAAAACAGCAAGCAAAATACTTTAATAGACATGTGAGAAAGTAGCTCTTGAATGTACGACTGCTTTGAGAATTAAAGCAGACAAATCTTTCAAAGACATTCTAATAACAAAAAGCAGGAACAAAGATTACACTTTTGTATTTCCGTGTATTAGGGAAGTCGCCTGGGCATTACAGCACGGCGCACAAACAGCAGCCCGGCACCAGCAAAAAGAAGGCCATTGTTTCGTGACAGGAGAAAATTAAACTGGTGCCATTGAGAGGAGGGGGGGCCAGAGCAGCATAAAGACTGCCCTCTCAAGCAAGCAAACAGCCTCGGCGCCAGCCCTAAACCTTCCTGAATTTTTGATCGTGCCTTCTGAATGACTTCTTACAGAGCCTCTTTTGCAGCTTCTCGAGCTCCGGCCCTCGTTTCGCTAAAGCTTATTATTCAAAAAATATCAAAAATCATGGCGAGAAAAACTAAAGGGCAGCGTCAAAAAACTCAGCACCGCTCAAAAATACCCTCATCGATTGAAGGCAGGAACGAAGGAGAGGTGGTTTCGAGACTGGTTCTGCTAGGGCTGAACTGGGTGCGATGTTGTAGAAATTAGAAGTGAAACTTTCTAATTCGGCCGTGGTAAGAAAGAAAGGCAAAGGCTAAGAAAAGAAAACGATGGCTTTGGAAGGAAACTGATGACTAAGACAGGAAAACAATTACTATGAAATGAAGTCATTGACTGAAAGAAAGTATGACAGTGAGTAAGAAATGAGAGAAGTAGCTGAGGAAAAAGGCAGTGACCAAAAAAGAAAATTAAAGGTTGAGAGAAGATGGCAAAATCTAAAAACGAGAAATACTATTGCTGTGATGAAAAGGCAAATGCTAACAAACAGGGAATGGGTGAAAGAGAGAGGCAGTGATTTACGATGGAAGGTAATGGATGAGAGAGAAAAACAATCATTATAGGATGGAAGACAATTTTTAAGAAAAGAAGGCAAAATTAAAGATATAGGAGGGTAATGGTAAAGAAAGGAAAGCAATGCCAGAGAAAAGAAGGCAATAACTGAGAAGGAAGAAGATGGCTTAGAATGGAAGGCATTTGCCAAAAAGATGTGAGTGACGAATAAAACAAAGAAGCAAAAAAAGAAAAGGATGTATAAGAGATATTATTTCCATTTTCTCATACATTTTTGTCGTGTATAATAAGATCGGTATGGTCTCTATTGAGGTAACCAAACAATCCCAAGCACGACTACATTTCAAACTGTATGCGAGTTCAGTGATCTGCAAATTTCGGGCGGTATCAAACAGTATGATACTAGAAAAGAATTTCATCGTACCCAAAGATTCGTACAAGGTACGCCCAGTGTTCAATGACAGAAGTATTTTTATGTCAGAAACATTTTACGACTTAAATTTTTTTACACCTGGATTCACAGATGTCGAACACTTATATTGCAAGTTATTTGTTATATTTCGAACATAATAATCTGAGCCTTGGCAATTTGCCTCTCATCCGACGGAATCCATCAAAAACTGACTTGAAATAAATGAAGCTCATTTAGATTCATTTTTCTCACTATTATTATTGATGTAAAAACTTTGACATGACATTCGTCGGAACAAAGGTGTGTTAGGCTTGGCATTAATACGTAGTCATGAGAAACGGGTTGCGTGACTGGATCATCAATTTTATAGGTTTTAAAAACGCTTCCTGCATTTTTGAGAAAGCCACTTACGACAATGTCCTTTGAAGGCCCCAGCAAGGAGAGGTTGGACTTAAATTTTCAAAATGACAAATTTAAAAGTTACAATAACATATTCAAATGACAATGAACTGCTTGCATGAAATTTAGCAGTCCGTACGTTAGTCTTCTACCATAATCTCAAACATCGAAACTAAGTGTCAAATTACCTTGTACCTAATCGAATTGATATAACAAGAAAAAATTTTAATGATCACTCCATCTGAGCCTCATTTACATAAGTAATCGAACTTATAAAATTATTTTCATTCTAAAAAAACTCGAAAAACTCAATTTTATATTAATAATGCAATTTGATGAACGTTTGTTGGCTACTCAACCCAACCGAAAACATGGCGGGGTGCAGAAACAAGCATCTTGTATCCTCTTGAATTAATAATACCCAATAAAAATGTTAATGCAGTCCGACTTAATCGCTGGAAAACCTGGCCCAGATCGCGTCACAAAGACCACCGCTCCCCAGAGACACTCATCCCTGCTGCACAAGTGCTCCCTCTGCCTCTCGAGCCGCCCTGCATCAACTGCTGCCCCGATCTGATTAGCAGCGGCTCATGCTCACAATTAGCACTCAGCGCCACTCGCTTCAGCGGCTCGTGCTCAGCGCCTTCTGCTTCAGTGGCTCATGCTTGAAGTTAGTGCCCTGTGCGCTTCAGCGGCTCGTGCTCACAGTTATTGCTCACCATCATCCTCTACAGCAGATCGTGCTCACAGTTATTGCTCACCATCATCCTCTTCAGCGGCTCGTGCTCACAATTATTGCTCACCATCATCCTCTTCAGCGGCTCGTGCTCACAATTATTACTCACCATCATCCTCTTCAGCGGCTCGTGCTCACAATTATAACTCACAATCATCCTCTTCAGCGACTCGTGCTCTCAATTATTACTCACCATCATCATCTTCAGCGGCTCGTGCTCACAATTATTACTCACCATCGCTCGCTTTACCGGCTCATGCTCACAGTTAGCACTCAGCACCACTCGCTTCAGAGGCTCTGCGTGGCTCAGCAGCGATCTCGAAAACGTCGAGATCGAGTCGACCTTCACGAGTGAAAGGTATTTTATGAAAGTAAAAGTTTTGGTCTCGTGGTTAAGCTTGTTTTAGAAGGAAAATGCGCCTTAAGTGTGTAAGTTTTGGAAAGCATATGCAATCAAAGTTGGGGAGTTAGCACCGAAGCGTGCTGTGGAAGAAATGACATGTGGGCCCACCTCGAAAAATATCATGGGTTAGTTATAACTTGCCGTGTCAGGTCTGCCTTTTGCATTCTGTGTGAGCAGCAGGATCGTCAAACATGAGTTGTTGCAGCGGTGAAACTGACAGCGAAAGTATTTTTTTGAGTACACTTGGTTGAGTTACGTGCTGTAGAATATAGAGTAGCTGAGTAGATTTAAAAAAACTTACGTTACTAGCTTCACCTTTAGCCAATGTATATTGCTTGAAAATATGGACCGAGGTCAAGTTTTGATGTTCTTCTATGGTAAGCACTAAATAGACTTTGATTCATATATAATCTCTTAAAATGAATTTCCAGTAACCTCAGGTTAGTCTGTTTTATTGGCATACTCATAGGTGTTAATATTTTATCTCGTAAGGCATTCACCTTGAAAGGAAGAACTGAGCTACTGAAATTTTCAGTTTTTCCGAAAATGATCCCCGTCAATAGTTTTGTCGAGTGAAAGTGAATACAGTATTTAATAGCATAAGTTCATTTTAGCTAAAGATGGTCATCAATCAGTAAAAAAATTCAAATGATGAAGTACGAAAACACGCCGCATTTTTTGAATGATCAATTGCAGAGCTGTCTATGCAAATATTTATAAAAATAAATATATCGACGAGAAAGGTTAGTTGGGTTCTGCATAGAGTCAATCAGAGTACCATGCAATATTGCCTTAGGTGCTTGCATCTATTCACGAGTCAAATATCTCATTTTAAACAAGCCTCGATTTCAAACCTGTTGCAAAACGCAAATTCAGGTTTCGTCTGTCCGACCGGGTGCATGAAAACTGTTGAAACGACTGCAACCTTGACAAATCTCATTAAAATAATGTAATAATTTTTTGGGGAAATACATAAAGCTGTGAAACAAAATCGAGAATATAATTGTAAATCAAGCCTTAAAAATTTAGGCTTCCATCAGTTGTGGCAAAGTTAGCCAAATTTTATTTGCCCTTCAACGTACGTTTTAAAACATTAACCGAAAAACGAGATGAAGCCTCCGGTCAATGACTGTCACCGATATCACTCCAAGTATATGGGTCCTGAAACAAAATTTCGTCTTTAAAGAATGGCCTCGAACTGAATTTGTCGGGCACAGTTTTGAGCAGGACGCCGTCATAAATTGAAGGCTTGGTCCCCAGCAATCGATCGCTGGAGAGGCGCCGCCTGCTGTCGTAGCCTCAGAAATGCGAGCCAAGAGCTTTTTGTGGATGAGCCCAACTGCAGGAGCTGGTGACGGATTGTGAGGTCTCCACCACCTTTTTTGTGGATGAGCCCAACTGCAGCGAGCTAAAAACTGGTGACGGATAGTAAGATAAGGTAACTGCAGCGAGCTGAAAATTGGTGAAAGATTTTGAGCTCTCATCCAGTTTTTTTAGAATAAACCCAACTGCAGCGAGCTGAAATCTGGTGAAGGATTGTGAGGTTTGCTGGAGTTAACGTTCTTTCAAAAACTAAATGCTCCTCTATTCAGAAATCTTAATTCTAAGCTGAAGCTTATAATACCATGTATTTTTGAAAACTTTCATTAGCTCAAATTTTTTACTGGATTTGAAGTTGAGAAAAATAATCCACTTGTGCCAGCGAGACTACGTAATTCCTCGTTGCTTCAGGAATTTGAATCCGTGAGTAAAACAGTTATTGAATACACTGATCCAAATTGAAGAGTTGAAAACTCAAACGATAACGAAAGTCGACAACTCCATGTCGCTCTGCTATTTCCTATCCAGATTTCGAGCAAAACAATAGGTAATTCCAGGATCATTAGAACTTCATAATGTAAAGGCTGGAAATTTTTGGAAGGACTAAGTGGCCAATACCCAAACATTACACCGAATTAGGGCTGCGAGGTTGACTACACCACCTGGAAACTATTTCAAGCGTCAGATGCTGGGTGCGTATTTTGACCAAATTTCAATTGAAAAAGACCTCATTTGATGAAAATTTGGGCCAGAAAAAAGCTCGTCTGGCATTTTAGTCCAAACGGTCAGTTTTTGTGTGCTTGAAACTCACGTTGCACCACAAAATATTAGCGTTATTGCTGCTGTTCAGTTCTAGTATGCTGTTGTTCAGTTTTTACGCTAGATTGAATGCAGAATAAATATGACGACAGTAAACTTCGTGTTTTGCTTTAAATTTTTCGTTCAGTTACCTTTAAAATGTTTCACAACCTATCTCATTTTAAAATTCAATAATGATCTCTTTTCTAATTCCTCAACTTTACGAAACAGTTGAAGTTCATCATGTGATAAATTGCGAACAAATCCACTCAACATTTCATTATTGGAACACTGTCAATAGTTAAAATGTACTACCTATGAAGTCTATAAAACGCAACGTTTCGATGTTCAAACATCATCATCAGGCTGAAAATATACAGAAAATTGATGAGTCACATTGGTAAAATGCAAATCTAATTCTTAAGCTATATGAGACTAGAATGGAAGTTGAAATCACAGCACAAAAATATTTTATAAATGACTAGATATAAAGTTTGTACAACAAAAATATGTATACACGAGATCAGGTACAGTAACGGTATTGCACACTATAGATGCTCATTGGACAAGCGATAGGGGCGAAATGACCGAACGATCAGCTGCCTCGGACTACCAAGCTGTCTCATATAGCTTAAGAATTAGATTTGCATTTTACCAATGTGACTGATCAATTTTCTGTATATTTTCAGCCTGATGATGATGTTTGAACATCGAAACGTTGCGTTTTATAGACTTCATAGGTAGTACATTTTAACTATTGACAGTGTTCCAATAATGAAATGTTGAGTGGATTTGTTCGCAATTTATCACATAATGATCTCTTTATAAAGTAGATAGATATAAAGTAAACTCAAGCTCAAGTAGAAAAAGTAACGCATATCATCCGCTGGCAGTTTCGATATTTATTGAGTTTTTACTGAAAGCAGAAACGCAGGTCGTCTGTCCACTCGAGTGAAAAAACCTCTTCCACTAGCGACTACAATTGCGAAAAAAACGGAAAAGGTTTAAAAATAGAGTTACCTTTGCATGTGAATAGGCATCAATTTTGTATCAACAGTTGTGTTTTGGTTGTAAACAACCATTTTTGCATGGAACGCTGACATTAAAACGTCCCTCCTCATAAATACTTATAGAATCGAAATTATTTCACAAAATCGAGCTGTAGGGCATGGGTTTTTATGGGAAAATTCAGTTTGTTGTTTCTGTAGCACCCAATTTATGCTTTAATTGGAGATCTGCTGGCATGATTTAGTGGTGCTCAAGTGCTCAAAACACTCAGGAAATTTTTTTGAAAAATTAATTTTCCCTTTGTTATTTCTTTTTAAACCTTACGGAATTCTACATGAAATGTTTCAACAGCTATTTTCGAAAATTCTAAAGCTCTTTTCTTGCTCACATGAGTAAGAAATTTAATTCAAAACTTCGTTAGCTTGGAAAAGTGCTGTTCAAACTGATGCATATTGCCATTTCGGTTCTTGATAATAAAAGAAATTACCTGCGTACCAGTGTTCTTTATACTAAAAATTGACGCAAACCCCAAATCAGGAATCCAAATGCAAGCCCGCCTACCTGAGAGTATTAAATATTACAAACAAAGCTTTATCTCAACGCCAAAGAACAAAAAATTTTCTATTTCTTCCGCCAAACAGTAGAAAATTTGGTTTGCCAGTAAAGAGTGAGGCATCAAGTCGTCTCAAAGATTTGCGGTCGGTGGAACTGAGGTTTTGAGGATGATAACAGCGCATTTTCCCCCCCAGACTCAGATGTAGATCACGAATTAAAGAAGATGAAAGCGTGAGTTTAATCTGTCTGCCAATTTTTTACACTGCGTGTTGCAACTATGCATATAGTTTATTGAAATTAATACTTGTTTTTTCAGGCGATTAGTCATTCTAATGAATTTTATAAGGTTCTACACAATCTTTATCACAAATATCTGCAGAAAATGCGATGAAATTTACATCCGTCGTGTTTTTGCGTTTAAGTGTTGCTGACGATATATGACAGAGTGCTTCTCATGTTGTCACGAGCCCACTTTACTCTACTCTACATATATTTTAGTTAGTGTCTCGGCCAGCAATGCGAGAACCAAGTCTTGAGCTCTCGAATATAAAATGCATATCGGTGGACGGGAGCAGGTAATGGATATTTCGAACAAAAGTTTTAGCTCATGCATGTTTAGCAGTACAAGAAGGCGCAACGACACCGATGGGATATTTTAAGAAGAAAAGAAAATGTGAAATTTGGAAAACATTCTCAACACAATATCTTCATTACTTGGTGAAGTAAAATGCACTTCTTATTGAGTGTTAGATAATGTTACAAATTTAAATACTTGGCAAGATGATATACTTTCATGCCGACTTGGTTCATGCTACACTAAGGTAAAAAGAAGCAATAGGAAAGGATTGAGTGAAATAGATGTATAATTTTGAGAATGCTTTTGGCTTCCATATCGTTTCCATGGTTTCCTTTGGAGGTACAAATGAAAATTCTTTGTGTGTGCATAAATAGTGGGACATAAAAATTTAATCTGCAAAAAATAAACGTAATCAATTTTTAACCACCCTCATTTTCTTGTCTTTAAGCACTTAATTAGAAGGTGTTCCATAAAATTGGGTATTTATTTCAACACATACTGTAGAATTGTGTTGAGGATTTTAGGAATAAGAGTTTGTTTAACAAGACGTGAAGAAATGACTGTACAGCGTAAGGATGTGGTTTTAGAATTTAACAGGAGAGGATGTTGAGGAACAGGAATGATTTTTTGAGGGAAAAAATGCATTTTCGAAAGTTTTTTCTAGTTTGATATATACTAGAGTTGATCCACTCAAATGCCTTAGAATGGAGAGTAACGCAAGGCGAGTAAAATGCTATGTTGTCGACTTGATGAAAAAAGCTTCATTATAAAGCTTCGACGAAAAGTAGGGATGTTGTACTACGCTATCCAGAGTTGCGACGTCTTACAAAAATCTGTAAAAATTGAGACCACATTTACATCCGTCATATTCATTGCGTTTAAATGTTGCTAACAATATACGGCAGAGCACAAGTTATGATGTACCCATCTCTATTATCAACACATTTACGCCTGCCAATTCACAGCTTAGAGCACTCTGGCTGCCAGCTGAGTTACATTCATACGCCATGGATCACATACACCGCTCCCTGTGTTTAATTTCCCTGTACGAGGAAGTTCATTCAACGTAGGTGAAGGTCGGTGGTCATGACCACGACGTGCTCTGGTATCGTCAAGGTACGGGGTTCCTCGGCTAAAGGACTTGCGTGTGCTTCGTGACTGGTGGTGTAGGACAGAGGTCTCCAAACCATGGCCCGGCACATAATTTCACCTGGCCCGCCTAGCAAATCCCTGTGTGGTGGCCTGGAAAAAATGAATATCGTAAGGCTGGCATCGCTGAATTAAATTTTCTTTTAATTTTTTATTCCTTTGGCCCGCATGAATGTGGGAGATATATAATGTGGTCCTTCCATTGAAAAGTTTGGAGACCCCTGGTGTAGGATAACGTCGTATCCCCTCACACGAATCTGAACGAAATTTGGAAAAAAGGCTCGTATACTTTTCTTTCGCATGCTTCTTACTCAATACTTGCCTTTCGCAGTCGTACTAATGTACTGCTAAAAAGTAGAATGCTTAAATATTTCTGACAGTAAGTGTATTGTGGAGAACTAATTTCATTCATTGTACGAATTCTATTTTTTTTTATTCAAAATTAGCGCTGCTTGAAATTTAGCTATTTAGGCAACCCTCGTTCGGTTACTCAGTCGTCTCTTGGTCCTCGTGCATGAATGAGTCTTGCAATTTACAGTACCGCTAAATTTGACACCCTGCTACTCTTAGAAGCCACGTACGATTAAATCATCAGTGCATTTCATCTGTGCAGCGGCGTATGTTTTTTTCGTAATTACGAGTGAAAACTCAGTTAATAAAATAAACAGAGATGAGGACTTGGGAATTGATGTCTCTTTTCAGCGTTACTTTCCAAGCAGTAAATACGCCAGGGAATAGGGAATGTGTGTGAATTACAGAAACGACAAAAAGTTTGCGTGTGGACACACAACCTCGCAGGAAATAAAGCGAGCAAGCAGAGGTGACTTCCATTAGTACATATGCTTACCAAGCATATTAGGTGTCTGTGCCTGATGTACCAGAAGTAACATTTGAAATTGTGAAAGATTAGCGAAGTAGAGTACTTCTCGTTAGCCCTGTTCGGTGCTTCTACTCTTTATGCGGAGGAAGAAACTGCATACGATCATCATTGACAGCTGTGCTGCTTTGCATCGTGATGGCAGAGGTGGGTATGTTATACTTGATACTCGTTATCGGCAGCTGTGGTGCTCCGTATTATGATGATCGTGGTTCGTATGTGGTGCTTGACACTCGTCATTGGCAGTGTGGTGCTCCGTATTACGATGGCAGAGATGCGTATGCGAGGCCTAATACTCAGCTGTGGTGCTCCGTACTATGATAATAGTGGTGCGTATGTGGTGCTTGACCTGCACCGTACTAGATGACGGTGGTGCTTCACACTCATAATTGGCAGCTGTGATGCGTGTGAATGCGTATCAGTGACGTCACTGGTGCCTTATGTGACTGCTGGTGGTCTATGTTTAGCAGAGCTGAAACTGCATAGTTGTGAGATTACATGGGAAGTTATCGACTACCGCTGAGGCAAGTTCACGTATTCACTGCATGCCTTTAATTTTTTGATTTTCTTGCGATCATTGCAGGGCTTATTCATACTCCTATGGCCACTGCAGATGGAATGTGTTTCAAGAAACGTGACAGTTACCGACGCAAGTGTGCACCATTAGACACAGTGAAAGTTACGGAGAGCTTCGGCGGAACTGGGGCTCAGTTCGGTGATCGTCAGCGGCCGCTGAGGCGCACAAATCACTCGAGCTGCGAAGAGAATCTCCGTCGGAGATGGACAAGTTTACCTCACGCTTCCTTTCTTTCTGTTTTTCCAGTTTTGCTCGCGGATGACTGAGCAATTTAGTCGGCAAGCTTTTATTTCTACGAGAGCATCAAAGCAACAAACTTCATTTTGAAATTGTCGGAAAGTTGAGACGAGGATAAGACCAAGCTGTAAAGAAGGCCCCAATAACTGGATAACTGGCATCCGCCGCCTCTTGGTGAGGGCTCCGCATGCGCCGACGAGGGGCGCTTCCCATTGGTCCAGCCATTAGCCAATAAACGAGCCCGTTACAACGGATTACAATTCAAATAGACCAATAACCCAGCGAAGAACAAAAACTCCAGAGCATTAGCTTAGCCAATGAATGTAGCGAACACAAAAGTCACGTCTCTACTCAGAGATAGAGGGGCCGAGGGAGAAAGCTAGAGGGATTTAGGGATATTGAGCGAAGGGAGAAGACTTGGCCGAGAAACGAGTGTTATTATAGGAAAATGGAAGGCTATATTGACATAGACATTCACTAACTGTCTTTTTGAAGGTGGCTTATAGGCTTGCATGACTCAATAAAGTGTTGCTTTCCTCGTAAGAACTCGTCGCCAGCATCTGTTGTTGCTACCAGAGAGGCGACGACATTCCGGTTCGTTAGATCAGTTGGCGCGGTCTGTTGTGTTGATGTTTGGGTCTTACTTTTGGTCGAATTATCATGAGCTTTATTAGCCTCATAATGACTCTTCATAACTGCATAAAGCCATTTTCCCTGTTATTGGGTAGTGCTGCACAAGTTATGATGTTCCCTTCTCTATCATGAACGCATTAACGCCTGCTAATTCGCATATTAATGTTAATGTGGTGATAAGAGAGAGGCATTTCATTTGAGTCGCTCTAAAGAGAATGCTCTCGGTTTTAGGGCTTTTAAAATATCGCAAGCAATTCCGTAAATGAACTTTTGATGTCCTATATTAGGCGTTCTTAGTACGGGCTATAATTCAATGCCAAAGTTAAATGGTTGAGAACGTTTAAAGATTAGTAAAAGTTAATGTTTGTTAGTTTAACGTTAGTTCACCAAACTTTAGTATTCTAAAAATTTGTTTCATGAAAGTTTCATTGAATCAGACGCAGAGATGTTATGTTGTCACGGTATAATAAAAAAATGATAGGGGTCCTTAAATGTGAACTGTGATTTTGAAGAAAGAAGCACGCCGATCCTAGAAGTTCACCATGAACATTATTAGAAGTTGTAGCATCTTAGAAATTTCGTATATTGAACAGGAATTTCTGCGTTTGACAAATATTGGTCATTATTGTAATTATTCATTATCGTAAAGGCCAAGCAATTTAAGAGTTGTGATTTGCCGTTACACCTCGTGCATTGTTTCCCAGGAAGGCACGGGGACTACTTTCTTGATTCCACAAACGGGGTCACACCCTCGCGGTTTGTTCGGTAAGTTGAGTGTTGAAGCTCGGATGCAGGGAATTTGAGATTCACCTTTGTATTCGTTCCGTACAAAGCGGCGCAAAATTTCAATAATTTATCATTAAGATTAACTTGAATTTTACGCTTTTTTCATCAGCGCTCCCGAGTATTTTACACGTAGCTAGCATGGATATTTACTAGTAATTGATTATATTTCTTCATACATTAAATTCATGTATACGAGGAAAGTTCTAATGTAAAGGTAGTTTCAGACATAGTTATATATTAAGCAAAAAAGGAATTTCGTTCTACGTGAGATAGAAACAAAATGAATGAGCCGCTTTCAAACATGCAATACATTCAAATTTGCTCGTTTAGTCTCAGGAGATTCACAGCATTACACGAAAATACCAACTTAAAAATTAACACCCAAAACAGGACTGGAAAACAGCGGAAGAAGTGAATAATCAATGACAAATAAAAAAGCGGCAAAAATAAATAAGCAAGGTAGACATGATAGGCCCAGCAGCATTGCACACAGCCCTACAGCAGCGGTTTTCCTGACCAGCTTGTCAATTTCTGGTCAAAATACAACTAGAAAACGTGAGAAAAACTGGATGATCAACGACAAACAAAAAAAAAAAAACGGCATAAATAAGCAGAGTAGACGCAGTAGGCCGAGCAGCAGGCCACTGCACACAGCCCATCAAGCGACCTGCCTGACCACTTCGTCAATTTCTGGTCAATGGACGTCGATGTGCGAGTGACCTCACGGTGACGGTGTGTCGATGGTCGCAGCGACGCCGCTCGGCGCATCGCGGCGCCGCTGCTGCTGCTGTGCAGGTCTGAGCTGCGGAGCTGAACTGCGGAGCTGAACTGCGGTGCTGAACTGCGGAGCTGAACTGCGGAGCTGAACTGCGGAGCTGAACTGCGGAGCTGAACTGCGGAGCTGAACTGAGGTGCTGAACTGCGGAGCTGAACTGCGAAGCTGAACTGCGGAGCTGAACTGCGGAGCTGAACTGCGGAGCTGAACTGCGGAGCTGAACTGCGGAGCTAAAATAGAAAATCGAACTGCAGAATTGAGCGAATGTGTTGTTGTTTTAGAATGTATTTCTGTCTAGGTAATTGTCGGTGAAGGACAGAATGTTGCTTACATTTTGCTGTTTTTCCTTGATAAATAAATTTTACGAGTCATATTAGAAAGGGAATACAATACAAATTTTCAATACATCATTGTAACCTATACTCAGACATTTAGTAAGCCATTTGCAATCTTAGTTTTCCGTACCTAATGGAAGAAAAGGAAATCATTCAGTGTTCTTTATTTAGACTGTTTTTCTAAAATGTCAACTTCGATTGTACATAAGCGTCTCTGAATGATTATAAAAATTATCGCAAAATATTATGCTAAGGATTTACTTAAATTACTCGTTTTCTAGCAAAAGAAAGTAGTTGGTTTTAAATAACTTGAAAATTTCTTTTCCTGCTTTGATCACAACAGCCAGTGAACGAAGGCAACAAAGCAACAAACACTGCAAGAAATAAAGTAGCAACTCTCCCCAAGTGATGCGCACTGTTAAATTTTCGCTTTACAAAGAGAGGGATTGAATTTACAATTACGAGTTGATAAAGCATCAACTGTCCAAATTTGAAAATCTTCATGTCTGTCCAAAGTATTTTTACGTAAGTAATGTTTTATGGGATCCACTGAGCACTAGGAACGTAACAGAAAGTATCTAGAAAATGACAATTTGAAGCATGATGATTTGAAGCACTGAAGGAATCACTGGAATGACAGTTTATGAGGTGAGATTGAAACAATCACTGAAGGAATCACTGGAATGGCAGTTTATGAGGTGAGATTGAAACAATCACTGAAGGAATCATTGGAATGGCAGTTTATGAGGTGAGATTGAAACAACCACTGAAGGAATCACTGGAATGGCAGTTTATGAGGTGAGATTGAAACAACCACTGAAGGAATCACTGGAATGGCAGTTTATGAGGTGAGATTGAAACAATCACTGAAGGAATCACTGGGAGGGCAGTCTGTGAGCTGAGATTGCAGTAATCAGCAGGCGGCGGGCCCCGGCCTTATCTCCCCGGGGCAGCTCCCCTGATCTCCTGCAGCACGCTGGGGGCACGTCCTCCGTCGCTGTGGCCCGGCTGGGGAATTGCGAAACTCGGGCGGGGCAGAAATTTCACTGTTTCACGGCAAATTTTAAGATTCAGGGAAAAAAGAATTGGTATAGGGAGAAACTTGATTCACTTTTGCGCAGACTTCTTTTTTTAAGGGAAAAGTGAATTGATTTAGGTAGGTTTTTTATATACTTTTGAGAACTTTTTAATGTTTTTTTCAGGGAAAAGTGAATTGATTTGGGTAGAAACTTTAGTCACATATGAGAAAACTTTTTTGTTTTTCAGGATCAAGTGAATTGACTTAGATAGACACTTTTTTACTTCTGAGAAGGTTTTTTTTAAGGCAGAAGTGAATTGATTTAGGTCGTAACTTTTTTCACATATGAGGAGATTTTTTTAGGTTTAAGGAAAAAATTGCTTCTCACATGCAGTTATTCGATTCTAATAATTTTTGGAGAAAATGTTTCGCATACACCAAAAAATTGGCCGATTTCAAGATTACAATACTCAATTTTATGCATCAGTGAGAAAATGTTTGAATCTTTGGAAGAAATTGGCTGATTTCATAAGGCAATTACTAATTTCCATTCCTTTCTCAAACCAATGTTCCAATTTCTGAAAGAAGTCAATTGTTTTCACAAGATAATTGTTTGATTTCAGTGGGTTCATTATTCAAGCTTTCAAGAGGCGACCTGGAATTTTATTTCTTAATAAAGTTGTTTCATGATTCTTAAAGTAATTTCTAAATTTCAGTATATGAAAACTCTTGAGTTCAAGGAGAGTAATGTTAGAATATCATGAAAGGTATTTCGATTTTTGGAAGAGTTTTACTTCAGTGTTGTAGAGTCCGAGAAAGATGCTTTAATATACAGTAGACAAGAAAGGCATCTCTCTTATTTCAAACAAAATGTCAATATTTGAGTAATCAAAAATTCTTCACGAGCTAAGACTGAATTTTCGTCCTCTACATTACAAGATTAGGAAAAGTGTTTTCTTTCGCTTACAGAACCAGAATAGTAGAATATATCGGAGGAAACATGAGCATACAAAACAAAATACAACGTTTGTGTTGTAAGAAAATCATGAAGAGTATTTAATATAGTGTTTGTTGCAAGTTTTTTCTTCTAACGTTTGAACATCTGGATGCTAGAAAATTGTAATTTCATTTCGAACAGCAAGAGTGGAGAGGACGGTTTTTGTGTCGCTTCGCTTGGAAATACAAAACAATAAAATGTGCATCAGGTCGTACCTGAATGTTGAATGATCTGAATATCCGAACTTTGTCTGAGTCGCGAAGTGTTAAAAAGGATTTTTTACATTTTTGTGAGGATTGTTTTTCATTTCGAATTGCGCTCGGCAAGATCGATGTCTCAAAAATATATATTTTGGACTCCACCAAGCCTGATACGCACACATGGAAGTATTTACTCCAAAAAGAAGATGAACTTAATATCATTGCTCGTCAGTTCCAGCTGTGAATATCTTACATTAAAAAAAACTGAGGAGGATTTAAGCAAGCAGCCTACAAATACTCAAATATAATTTTACAAACTTTGCTAATGCAGCATCTGACAAGCCTGGCTCTGAATGCAAACAATGATACAACTAAGCTGTCTTCGCCAACGAAACAAAATACGAAAGAAAGAAACACATTCTCATTCTAGATTGATTGCATTTTTAAACAGTTCTCCTCCAATATAAAAGATTTTCAAAACTTTATAACACGAGACCGCATCCATTTCAAGTATTCCGATAAAATCTTCACACGAACATGAACCATGAAACTCATGACGAAGGCATCAAATTTAAGGATAAGTCAATTTAGCTTCTACTGTGCAAATTTTTCTTCGCGGATCATAAGGATAGTGGTTTAAATAGCAGCACACTGGAGAGGTAATGGTGCTGGGGCGGCGCCAGGTGAGGGCATGTCATTCATAACAAAGTTAGCTGTTTGCCGAGACTGTTTAGCAGACATAGGGTCCTGTTTGCCCTCTAAACAGATCAATAAACGTTATGACTAACGCGAGCACTAACGGTATCCCTGCATTCTCTTCAGCGCCGCATCTTCTGTTGCACATGGTGTTGTGGAAGTGTGGTGTGGAGGTGGAGGTGTGGAGGTGTGGAGGTGGGGAGGTGGGGAGGTGTGGAGGTGGGGAGGTGTGGAGGTGTAGAGGAGGCAGGAGCACAGTAGAGTTCACAATAAGAAGACAGTTGTGGCCACTCAGAGTGTGTTCCTGCAGAGTGTGCTGTTGTTCATGTTGAATAAACCATCAAGTCCTCGGTGTTATTATGATAAATCCTTTTTTATATTGTTGAATCAGTGCCACATATTAATCAAGTTTTCAGGTCCTAAATAGTCATTTTCTGCATTAATTTTATTTTTCTGTTGCATCGCCTACAGTGTGTTTTCAATTCGCCTTCGCATAGTCAAACCTTTCGCTTACCACTTATTTCGCTTCTATTGAATGAAACTCATGCTAGGAATTTATTCTGTGCTCGTATAGCCTAAATTGATAATAATCATAATAATGTATAGCCAAAATCATTATTTCTTTAAATTCCATTTTTATCACCAACCCAATGAACGAAAAATCAATGCAAACCAAGGGTGTTTTCCGGACGTGTGTTCTAGCTTTCGTAAGGCGTAAGAAGAACTATAGCTGACCCACGGTAAAAAACCCTGGAACTATTTGCATCTTGCTATTTAGGAATCAAGTTCGTCGTCACAAACACGTGGAGGGGATATTTGTATCACGAGTGTAGGAATGCATGGTCACGTTTTCGCACGCGATAAAGATCTTGTGTAGGGAAAGTTACTAGCCTTGAGTCCTTGACCCTCATTGGGGAAGTTCGGAGCTTACCACACTTTTAATTTCAAAAAACCAATGATGTACTTTTTGTGCCATCTTGATGAGAAATAAACTGCTTTTCTTTCTTAAAGCCTTCATTAAATAAAGGTGAATAAGCGATAGTTGCCTATATCAGTTGTAAGAGATAGTTGTTAAATAAGAGATAGCTGGTAAAAAGAAACAGTTGTTAAATAAGCGATAGCTGGTAAATAAAAGATAGTTGTTAAATAAGCGATAGCTGGTAAAAAGAAAGAGTTGTTAAATAAGCGATAGCTGGTAAATAAAAGATAGTTGTTAAATAAGCGATAGTGAGTTAATAAGCGAAAGAAAGCAAATGAGAAATAATTGATAATTTCAAAATAGTTTTCAGCACCCAGCCTCATTTCCCGTCGGTGTCGCGGGTCGTCGGCCCGAGGAGAACATGAGACAGCTCGTTGCATGAGCGCCGCGTCTCCGGTGGAGCGCCTCTCCGGTTATTCTATGAAATTAGCCATAACACAGCATTATTCTATCCTGAAGACGTACTAAATTACCACGAGTGGGCTCCATTATTAATGAATTGCTCATAATTGTAGGCGAGAAGGCGAGCACGTCGGCACACGACGTCGTAAAATGGTCCGCCACATCGCGCATGCATGCTTACAGCTCAGCTCGGGTCTAAACGAGCTTCTTCTCAACATAATGGAAGGCGCTGTGCATTGTTCACACGGCAGAAATATGCAAAGCATTCCTGATTCCTGGCTTATTTAAACACGGAGAAAGAGATCCGATATACCACCCACGCACGCCGTGCATCTTGCATTCCCTTCTTCCTTCTACATGTGCTCTTACTGCTGCAACGCACGTGATCACCCCAAAGATATGCAGATGAAGGGAGTTGTTTCTTCACTGATAGGATTTCATTGAACATCGTATTGAAAGTTTTAATGATCTTAGAGCAAGATGAAGTGAATTGTTTTATCACTGGTAGAATTTCACTGAACATCATATAACTCGTTGTAATGATCTTAAAACAAGATGAAAGGAGTCGTTTCATAAATGTAATTTCATTGAACATCATATAACTCGTTATGATGATCTTAAAACCAGATGAAAGGAGTCGTTTCATAAATATGATTTCATTGAACATCATATAACTCGTTATAATGATCTTAAAACCAGATGAAAGGAGTCGTTTCATAAATGTAATTTCATTGAACATCATATAACTCGTTATGATGATCTTAAAACCAGATGAAAGGAGTCGTTTCATAAATATGATTTCATTGAACATCATATAACTCGTTATGATGATCTTAAAACCAGATGAAAGGAGTCGTTTCATAAATATGATTTCATTGAACATCATATAACTCGTTATGATGATCTTAAAACAAGATGAAAGGAGTCGTTTCATAAATATGATTTCATTGAACATCATATAACTCGTGATAATGGTCCTAAAGATAGATGCAGTGAATCGCTTCATCGCTGATAGGATTTCATTGAACCTTATTCAACACGTGATGATGATCTTAAAGACAGGTGAAACACACACACACATTTATATATATAAGTAGAAGTGGTTCCATGACTGAAATGGTTTTAGAATTTTAAATTTTGTAAAGTAGTCCAAAATTCATCGATTTATCTTACAAATACGTATAATTTTAATCTGCTGAATGGAAGCTACGCTCAAAAGTGAAACGTATTTCCAATAAATTCCAAAAATGGGAGAGTTGACCCCCCTCAATTTTATCTCATATTTACACAGTAATAAAGCCAATATGTGGTACGCTATTCAAAGTTCTCTTGAGGGAAAAAATCATTTTCGTCGAGCAGAGTTATATTTGACATTATAAACTAGAAAATGAATCAATAGTGAGTAAATTATTGTATCCATCGATATATTTCCCTTGTATACTCTACCCTCAGCGCTTATTGTGATAAAAAACATGCAAGTTATCAAAATGTAAAATCATCATGTTCTTATTTTCAAATACTGCAAAATGAATCAAGCATGTCGATATATTTCCATTGTTCAGCGCATATTGAGGTAAAAGACATATAAGTAAACATGACGTAAAATCATAGTGTATTTTTTATATAGAAAACATGCAAAAGTGAAACTGGATGTTGAGCCGTAACGGGGGCATCCGCCGTGTGATGGCTCAATGATCGTCAGAACTTCTTGTCCCCTTAGCTTCATTTTATTCGCTTTCGATTGCGAATTTTACAATAAGAAAATAAGACGAGCTTGTAATGTAATTTCCCTCATACTGGGAACCTGACCAGAAAACATAACATTTCGAAGCGTATAAATGTTAAAGGGGTTGTACAGGATAAGGAAATTGTAAACAAATGTTGCTTAATGTTAAGGCCATATTGCTTAGCAAGACAATGATGCCAGTGCGGGATAAAAAATTAATTATCTTAATTTCCAAACATTATGAACGAATTGGCTTTACAATTGCATTTTTTGGTAGTATGTTTTTCCTTTTTGTTTCCACATCCATTACGCAGATTGGTTTGTATTATGCAACTGAACAAGATAACATTTTTTTGCAAGCAAGAATACATAGTTGACAGTTTCATTCGAGCTGGCATTATAATTTTCGGTTCATTGAAGTACTCGCAGCTGAAGTTCAAATAACCCCTTTCATACTACTACTACTACGACTGCTACTACTATTTATAACTTGTCCACCCTCTTCTCTTTCAAATAAGAAAGAAGGCGAAATGAAAGAAATGCAGTAGGAAATAAAAATTCGATCTCTCGAGAGTTGATGAGGCCGAGTGCACACAGCCCCCGTCAAAAATGTATAAAAATGTTTTACAATTCTAATCACACACGTTCCTATTTCCTAAGAATTCACGTGATATTCATTCCCACTCGAATCTGATGTATTAATACACTGGAAATTGTGGAGTTGATGAGGCTATTATCACAGATACGCTCATCACACACTTTCGGCTGTCTTCGGACAGACAGAGAGATAGACACCGCTCTTATGGTATCACTATTATAAAAGTACCCGCGTCCGTCCGTCCCTCCGTCCGTGTGACCCCCTCTTGATTATGGTATCCACAATCCGCAATCGGCTAATTTTTAGAATAGAAATTTTCTATGGAGCTTTCTCTGTTGAAATTCATCATGTCGCTCTGATATTTTTAATTGAAAACGCAAAAAAGAAATGTTTTAAATTCGTTCGACCAGTAACCTGGCTACCACTGGGTATAAGGCCCAAGATTTTGGAACTTGAGTTATTGTTCTCGAAATTGGGATTTTCTTGAAACGCTTTAAAGAGATAAAAGACGACATTTCAGAATACAATTCCGGCAAAAGAGGCCACTAAAGATAGAAATGTGTCCAACGGCAAGAGAGAAGTAGCAAGACTCCGACAGCAAGAAAAACATCGAAGACGATCGGATGAACGACGCGAAATGGCAAGACGAAGCAATGTTGCTCGTCAACGAAAAGATAGAGCTAAATTGACCCTTGACCGGCGTTTGGAAATTCTACGGAATAATGCAGAGCAACACCGAGTAGCTAAAGAGAGAATTACACATGAAAGAAGCTAGGAAATTCTTCGTCATAGCGCTGGACAACATTGAGTGGCACGAGAGAATTCAACTCAAGAAAGAAGGGGTGAAATTCTTCAGATTAATGCCGAGCAGCACGTGTGCACCAGTAGAAGATAGTAGTTATTCTTATGGAGTTCATAATTATTAATTAGTGCAAGAACAGACCTGTAAAATGATTTCATGTAACTATTCTGCAATGTAGTATATTTCAGTCATACATTTATTATAAGCCTTAAAAATTTTTTTTTCTGAAATGCTCAACGCTTCGAGCCACGCAAACAAATAAGATGAACTAAAATGCAAACGAATTTGTTCACGACAAGAACCGCGCTTTTGCAGCGCACAAACCTACACGTTTGTTGTCGAAATCACATTAGCATAAATTTCATATTAACGAACTCAGTGTTTAAGTATTCATTCTAAATGCAATCTGTGTTTTGATGATTTTGCAATAGGAAGTTTGAGATGAAGCACAACTTAGAATAACGAACTTCATGGGGTAAATTTGTTCTGCGTGTGTGTTATGTTTTTCTGCTCCTCACAACCTCATGTTTGTCTTCTTCTCACAACCTCATGTTTGTCTTCTTCTCACAATCTCATGTTTTTCTTCTTCTCACAATCTCATCTTTTATTTCTTCTCACAATCTCATGTTTTTCTTCTCTCAATTTCATGTTCTGGCGATGTTCCAAGGTGTGCGGTGTGCTGCTTCTCACTCGCCCCAAAAGCTGTGCCATGGAAATCCCATGTTCACTGTTCATTACCGTGAAAAGAGTTTAATATTCAGAATAGTTGAAAGCTTTCACGTGCAGTGGTGTTAAACAACTTTGTCTGTGTGCATTTTTTAGTTCAATCTACTAAAAATGGCTTCTATTTTAGAATAGTTTTCTTCTACTTCCCGTATATCACGCCTCGAGTAATTTGAACCGTATATCACGCCTCGAGCAATTGTATTCGTAAGTCTATTGGAATAAAGAATCCTTCTCTACTTAAAATCTGAAATTGTTGGCTCGTTTCTCGTATAAATTTCGGAGTAATTTGAAGAGCGTGTTCACGCAGGGCTGGCAGGATCTAGTGCCTGCGTACGGATGTTCTTTTCATTTCATAACGCGTCAGAGTTACGAAGCCAGCCGTGCTTCGCCACTGTATTGATCATTTCCTTATCTCATTATCGCTTCATGACTCTCAGTTGCCCCTGTCCTGCTGCTTTGTGTTTGATGTGCACATGCACCTCGCTTTATTATTAATTGAATTCCAACCTCAAATTTCAGTTGTTGTTGAATTTCTCTCGTAAAAATCACTGGGATTCACATCTTTCGGTTAAAGTATTGCTTCCGGAACTAAACGGAAATTGTGGCAGTTTTGGAAATTGAGGTATTAAGTCTGCCATTGGAGGGGCAAAAGTTGAAAAGAACATTTTATCACTACCCAAATAAACAATCATCCAAGTGAACATGTATAAAAGAGAGGCACGCGCGTGTATGTGAGGCACGGGCACCCAATTGCGTACCAGGAGATTGTATGACTGTTAGTAACAGCGCGATGCCGGGAAGCGGGCACACCGTTTGATTAAATGCCCTGATGTGTCTTGTAATCATAGCTCAGGTTCGTCCCTGCACGATCCATGCGCGTGAATTTTGCATGGAGAGATACAGGTCGTCTCGGTGTTCGCTGCACAGTTCTGCGAGACTGCAATGCTGCCCGACGATAACCCGTGTCTTGGGAACGGATTATGCCGCTGTGGCACGCACTCTCCTCGCTCGGTCGCTATACTTTCAGGTCCGACTGGCCTCGATTTGTCTGTTACTCATCACAGGGGAAAGATTAAAAAATGCTGAATTTTAGGCGAGGATTTTTGCATTCGGCGTTGTGAACGTGTATCGAACTCTACTCAAATGCGGCTGGCCGGTGTGGAGTGTTGAGGGAAAGATCGTATGTGTCAGCACAGAAAAACTAAGCTTGTCTGTTGTTCAAACCTGGAATAATTTTTCTATCGAATGATGTTGAAACAATACTATCAACAAAAGTAATATTAAAATAAACATATTTACAATTAAATTAACAACTGTAAAAGAGCTCTTCAAATGAATTTTTTTATCGAGATGCTGCGCTACATTTTTGAAGATCATAATTTCTTGCTGATTTCGAAAGAAGACTTGAATTATTTGCACAACTTCAGCATCTTTCCTCGATTTGGGGAAAAATGCTTCATAACTGTTCGACTTGAATGGTTTCATCCAAAGCCACATTTAGAAAGTGCTGACTCATAATCACAAGAACAAGAGAAGTCTTTAATTTCTCCGAAAGGTAGTAACCTTCCATTGAGACAGTTTTAAGACGCTGAAGAAATGAGACCAAAAGTTTTTCCTTAGCTTGTATTTTCAGAGTACTTAAGCTGGGTATACTATCAACAGAAAATTTAAATATTACATGTGTAAAAGCATCAAAGTATAATAGCCTTTAATTTCTAAATGCTCATTTGAGTTTTGAATTCCATGCCATTGAATAAATTGATACCAATGACGTTTTGTTCACCAATATCAAAGAAAACATGACAATTCTTTGTGATTGATTTATTTGCTCACATTCTTTCTCTTTGTTTGAAGCGGCTTCCAGTCATCGGTTTAGAACACTTTACCTCGATTAAAGATGACTTTCCAGAGAGCTCAAGACCACACGAGTTTTCTATTTCTATAAATTTGGTTGTGCGCATCGAGTATCGCGAAAAATATCCGTTAATTTCTCGTTTTCATGAGTATTTTAGTATCAGGCATTATGGGTTTTTTTATGGGGTTATGGGGTTTTTAAGTAGATAATTATCAGCGGAAACGTTTGAATATTTTGATAAATGTTGAATACGTTTTGAACATGAAACCTTTGCTCATTTTCAAGCTCAAACTTCCCAGGATAAATTTCGGCGTCCCCCCTTCCTAAAATAATTTGCCGATGATGACTCCTAGGTATTACATTTTTTGGTTTTCATACTGAGAAGCAAAATATTTTCTCGAGATTCTTCCCGGTAAGATTTTATTAATCTTATCTAACTACCAAGATTGAACTAAATTTAAAGAGCACACAAACTGAAAGTTTTTTCATACGACAAACGCATCATGTCTCCTGAAGCAAAATGATCAAGACCTAATTTATGAAAAGTAACACGAATACAATATTTAATAAATAGTAGAACTGACACACCACGTCACAAGTACTGAAAGTAACACATCATTTTAACGCGAGAAAAATGAAGAGGTCGTTCAAGCTGTCATGACGCTTTTCCAATGGCAATTCTGCCGCCGTACGTTCGTCAGCTGGAGGATCATGGGCAGAGATCATCCAGAAATAAAAGAATCTACCGAGGCATATGAGGCTGACAGCGGCCATGTGAGCATAGCAGCATGATGAAGCCCATCATCGAGCTCGCAATTAACATGGAAGAAGAGGCGTTCAGTTTTTGCCAGGCTTGACCGGGATCCAATCGGGCGAGTTTGAGGCAAACACGAACTGGTCTTGATCATCGTTGATTGCTCTTAAGTGTTTGCCGACTCACTGCCTTCTTCGTCGCTTGTTTACGATTCAAGACCAAATATCGCCTGCGATTCATTATGGTCCCAACTAATCAATGATTCGCGATTACGAGCGATTGAATTGGATTTCTGTCTGTCGCTGGAATTCCTACAGCGAATTCATGAACCACAAACTCAGCTGATGGAGCTACGGCGCATTATGAAGTGGAACTGCGCCTTGACATATGATCATAAGTATAATTTACGAACTGCTAACGCAGGCGATGACGTTAGTACATGATTTAGGGAGGCGGGCACTCAATAAATTTAAACACTCTGACTCCTGGTGATAATGCATTCTTTCATAAGCCGAGTCCCTTTACACTTTTCATCTTGAAAGAAAGTGTGCGACATTACTTGTTTCTCAGAGTTTGCACAGTGGAATTCAATAGCTTTTGTCATTTTGTGAGCTCTTTTGCAATCAAGAACACATGAATATTCATAAAAATTTCGATGAAGGTTTAAATCTTTCAAACAATTTGGTCGTCTCATTAATTTTATTAAATAAATGAAAAATAGTCTTCGTTCAGAATCAGGATGTAGGCACCCACGATGGAAAGTCGTTGAGATTAAAACAAAGCGGAGAAATAATTTTCTTCGGAGCTTCGTGAGCCAAATCCGAGAACTTTGACGAGGAATCATAACCGATTTTTTTTATCATGGCGCTTTCTACGTTAATAAGAGCACTCGAACCTCTGAATTTGATGAATATTAAAATGAACTTTTTGAATGTGAGACTACAGCAACTCAAGATAAAATTAGGTCCAGCACTGGGTTAATTGTGTCACGATGTTCTTCAGTGATGCAATAAAGGCATTTGTGGCACGCACACGACTGCATGACCCTAAACATTGCTAGTACTGGATTATCAATGTCTATTGAGTACTGCTTCTACCTTGTGTACTGCTCTTACCTTGAGTACTGCTCCTAAATAATTATTCCTCACATTCATGTGTACGAACAATACCCCAGCGGGATTAATAATTACATCTCAAGCCTCAGTACTGCAGGAGTGTGATAACAACTCGTATTATCTCCTACGAATATTGAACAAGTTCCATTAGTGCTCCTTAATACTGCAGCAGAATGATAGCAACTCACATTAGTTCCTCTTAATTTCAGCGTGACAAATACTCTCATTAGCGCCTCTAAATGCTAGACTATTTTGACTACAACGCCCATTAATGCACCTAAATACTGCAGCAGTGTGACTACAACTCATGTTAGATCCTCTTGATGAATCGTCACTTTCTTAAAAAATTGGCATGTGAATGAAAATTTGTCATCGTTGTTAGAAAACTCACGATTTCAACAAAAATTCGCCCTTTAGTTAGAAAATGCTCGAGCTGAATTAAAATTTGTTTAATACTGCACCATTGTGACAACATCTCACATTAGTGCTCCTCCACACTACATTCAACTGACTGAACAGAATATTTTCTCAATGATCCGCAGTCGACGAGACGTTTGATTCTGGACGAAATGGTTTGTCAACGAGGAGGTCTATCGAACTTTTGTTCGTATAAATGTTCATTGACCACAAACTAGGCTCCGAAATGTATTATACACCATGCAACTTCCACATTTAATTCTTACAAATTTTTTGAAGTCAAACAGTTATCAAATCTCCAAACGCAAAAAAGAAAACAATATTTTATAAGGTAGATTTTTAGATCACCGTATCGAACGCATACATAAACCATTACGTTGCCCTTTTTATTGGAACGCCACAGATGAGGAGCCATGAGAGTTCACAGTAACTTTTAGACGTTCTCAGCATAATTCATTTAGTTAAATCCTGGTGTAGAGTGACGAGACTATCGACCGTGTTGTAAGAATTGCATAGTCCTGAGCGCCCATTACGTTTTACGACCCCACATCTATTTTGCTTGCCTTTGTGCTGCGATACACTTTACACGAGCTGATCGTATCCAGGCTACGGTGCGTGGTAACCTTGTGCATTCACCGTACGGTGGTGGACTTGGTGAACATTACTCTGAATTAAATTGTGTTTTATTAAATATCCAGACCTTTGATGTTCCTAGGTAACTTAGGTGTTCTGTGTGCGTACAGCCAAGTTTGCTACAGTAAACGGTAAAATAATTACCTGGTGAATGTCATACTTGTTCTTACTCCTCTACTTCTGTTCAATTGAGTTTATAGTTGAAAATTTCAGATTACAAAAAGTAAATTTATTTTCACTGGAGAAGATCAAGACTTTATGAGGAAATAATCTACAAATTATCATGACTTAACTTCATGTCGTTATCATTTAATTTTATTAGTAGGCATCACTACAATTTTGCTCTCCGTTATGTTTTATTTTGATTTGAACTCAATTTAACGTCTCTTGATCTTGTGCCTGCCTCACGCTGGCCGCTGCTCCCTTATTACAGGGTGGCGCATAAGTAACGCACCCTTTTAAAAAATTAATAATAAATAAACTATGAAAGGTATAACGATAGGGTTAATTGCAAACGATAGAGGAACTCTTAAAGTTTATTTACGTGTCGTATCCTGTCTACAGATACCCGGTGTATATTGCGGTAATAAATAAGGGTGCGTTACTTATGCGCCACCCTGTACAATGTTCCCCAACTCAGAGTGTCCAGTTGACGTATATTTATGCGGGTACGGGAGCGCCAGTTGCACTTTTGATGTGCCAAGCAGTTCTGAGTGCAACTTTGATGCTGCATGAACGATAATTTCCAGCAATAATGGGATAGTCAACGATACATGCATGACGTAAGTGACAGTTTTTGTTCGTAAAATTCTAAGTTAGACATCAATTCGGAAGAAAGAACAAAGAAATTTGGAAGGAAGAAAAAATTCCATATCTCGATGTTGATTGGGAACAGCCTCAGAAATTAAGAATTCAGTTAATTTCAAATTTGAAAACCAACGGTGCTATGCAGTTAAATATGAATTCCTTCTTGTAGAGGAAAATGATCGTAACTTGTTGTTAAAATTTTTTGTAGTTATAGTCTGAATTAACATCGTCGTTGAGTTCAAGCGATCCTGTTTCGATGCAGTAACATTAATTTGAAAACATCCCTACTAGATGCACACTTTCCGAAACATTCCATTAGTGAGACGCCAGACGCCGTCACCCTTCAAGTGGCGCAAATAATTCCTTCGCAGCACATTATGAGTTTCATTTTTGTGCTACGAAATAGCTGGGTCTTCTTTCAACGTAAGTTGTGAGGCTGATTGGAGGAACTCGTACCGGCTTTAAACTTCTGCACTCTGTGGTTATCGTAATGTTCTCTGTTTTTTAAAATGAACAGTCATCTCTGGTTTCACTTTGAAACAAACACTACCGTTTTAATTTGAAATAAATACTAACGATTTACTTGAAACAAATGCTACCCCTTCACTTTCAAACAAATGATATCGTTTGACTTTCAAACAAATACCATCGCTTTACTTTCAAACGATGACTAACATTTAATTTTGAGCAAATATGTCGTTCTACGTTCAACCAAACATCATCGTAGTAAATACTGTCGTTTTACTTTCAAACAAATGCTTACAAATGCTTTACTTTCAAACAAATTGTTTAATCAAACATTGTCTAATATCCAGTGTAAGATTTTGGAGAACCTGACCTGGGCCTTTGCTTTCGATAGGCATGAGGTTTTGCTTGCTAGGTACAATGAAACGTCAGGTGGAAAATTTCGCCAAAAGATTACTACACGTGTTTTAGCAAGCCTTCACGTAGCGCAATGCATACGTGTTCGTCATAGCCGTGGGGCTTTCGGACCTGACTCCGTACGGGAAACGCGGGTTCGAGTCTCGGCGCTGGTGGCGATTTTCTCTGTTGGGTAATGGAGAAAAAAAATTCTAAGCACAATACCCCACTCTACCCAGGTGTCTGAAATGGGTACCGGTCTTTGACCGGGGGAAAGCGTCATGGCGTCCTGGTGTTAGTTATTAGGCATTTTAAAAACCAATGTAAAATATGATATGTATCATGCTTCAATTGGAAATAAAGCATCCGTAGATGCCGATGTTTGTTTACGGAAAGAGCCAAGAGTTGATGAGGATATGTGCGACTACTATGAAAACCTGGCGGTCCAACAGGTCAGATTGTTCTCCACTGAGTTAGTTCGTGCAGGGTACGGGTGGGAAGAGGAATTGCATAGCAGTGCAACACCGAGATCGATCTCGAGGGATCGAATGAAGGCGATGTTCAGGTGCATTGAAACTTAGTACATTCTGGCCCGAGGTCACATGATGGTTTAGGATTCTAAGGCGGAGGCTGAGGTGAAAACTGAGTAAGATCAGCATGTGAAATTTCTCTAATCCACTGCTAAATTTAGGAAATACACTCACATTATTCGAGATAACTTAACAATCTGGAAGGCGAAAACTGTAAACATTATCGCTAAAATCGTGGATCATCATAGAGAGCCAAGATGAAACATTTAGGACTCCTTTTGTTTTGCGTTCGCGGGAGTAGGTGCCGTAAGACGGACGAACTCAAAATTTGATACACAATTTTTTACAGTGCGAGCCGAGGGAGCACGGAACTCAATAAGAGGGTGTGTGAGGAATTAATACATGTACAGGAGCAATGCTCGTCTCACGACTACCGGTGAGGGAATACTAAGGTATACAGGTGAGGGAAAACTAAGGTATACCGGTGAGGAAATACTAAGGTATACCGGTGAGGGTACACTGAGCTATACCGGTGAAGGAAAACTAAGCTATACCGGTGAGGGTATACTAAGCTATACCGGTGAGGGAATACTAAGCTATACCAGTGAGGGAATACTAAGGTATACCGGTGAGGGAATACTAAGCTATACCGGTGAGGAAATACTAAGGTATACCGGTGAGGGAATGCTAAGGTATACTGGTGAGGGAATACTTAGGTATACCGGTGAGGGAATACTAAGGTATACTGGTGAGGGAATACTAAGGTATACCGGTAAGGGAAAACTAAGGTATACCGGTGAGGGAATACTAAGGTATACCGGTGAGGGAATACTAAGCTATACCGGTGAGGGAATACTAAGGTATACCGGTGAGGGAATGCTAACGTATACCGGTGAGGGAATACCAACACCCTCATGATCCCAGACTCTGTAACTGAGTCACTCCCATGGCGGGGCGGGGTGCTCCTCGCAGCACGCCCGCAGTTAAGTCTCCGCACTTTATGCGGCGCTCGTGCAGTCTCAGAGCGAGAATAAAATTTGCAGGAGACGCGTTCCGGCGCTCGTGTTGGTTTCCGTGTCCGCTCGAGTTTTATTTTGCCTTCGCAATGGAAAACTGCATGCGTAAAATGTTGCAATGTTGTGAGTCAAAGGTAGGGTTCTTCAGACGATTTTTCGTCAATTATGCAAACCATATGCGAGAACGTCCGTAAAGATATTAGGCGGCTCAGTGTTTACTTCGGAAGAACACTTTGAAATAATTGTAAATGAATATGATCGGTAATTCCAGAATTGCTAATAGAAAATTTAGCATGAACAATTGTTGGAGATCCTTTATTAAAAATCCTATCTTCAAATGGACTAAGCTAGGCAAATACAGGGTGGACTACACGGTAGAAGCACGGTAAAGGAAACAAGGTAGGGTCATTTCTATGGGAGAAAATAAACCTCCTCTTCTTCGGCTGGCCAATAGAAAGACTTTATTTCAAACAAACTTTATGACGTCACCAAAACGCAATGTCGTTAGGGCATAGTGGAGTCAGATTTGGGGGTAGCAGTGCTACCAGATGAAATATAAACCTTGCTATTGGTTCGTTGGCGTGACGTCAGCAAAACCAAGCCGTCAACGAAAAAAGTCTAGTTTGAGCCTACCTTGTTTTCTCTACTGTGACCAGAAGTAACTGACCCTTTTGATTTGCTAGCTGAGTAAATAGAATACCGAAATAAATCATAAAATTTTATTCCTTCAACTGAAACAAAGTTTCCTTTTATTAGCAAATTAAAAGGGTCAGCTATTCTGGCCCACCGTGCATAATAAAATGATTAAAATAAGTTTTAAGATTTTAATTTGATTAGTAATGGTATATCTTTCTATTCACGTATAATTACAAACGCTCGATAATCTCGCAGTGGAATTATTTTATTCGAGTACAAGATTTTACAACACCAATGTCTGGCTCCCTTAAAAATGAACTCTGAAATAAAAACCAGAATGGCACTCTAGACAAACGAATCAGAGCTCAACTACGAAATTGATACTTGATTGTTTTAGCGTTACGAGCATCGCTGAGAGGCTCACAACTGCACGCATGACCACAATGAAGACTGAGATGCATTTTCTGTAATTATAGAGGAAGGGAAGTTATGTAGGTGCATTAAGATATAAATCAATAGCCGAATAATCCGGATTGGGTAAACATCACACAATACCGTTATATAATTAAACAATATTATGTATTGATCGCTTTAAAAATGTCATTTTGTGGAAATAAGATGTGAATGCGATCTTTCATTATTCAGATATGGCTCTGACATTATGATTCTGTAGAATATATCATGTATATTGGCAATATGGTAAATATTGATGAATATTCGGATTGTTCGCATGGAACTTAAAGTAACTTTCTGCTATACCTTTCAATGAGCGCGTTAACCTCAAATGTTAAATCTTGCACTCATAGAATCAAAGATGAGTAATCTATCATACATGACAGCTGAAACATCAAATAAAACTCAGACAATTTGCGTGAGCCAATAAACGTTAAATTGCCCGCTCTTATAAGCTCTTTAGAACCTCAATCCATAAATTCTTAAATCGAGAACAATCTGGCATACGCGACTATTGCGGCAGTTGAACCTGCTAAAGAACACAAAACTGCAGCAACAGGCCAATGGATTCATAATTATATGCTCATCCATATTTAAAGAAGGGGAGGGCGCGGCCAGCTGTATCGGGCCGTGCCACAGCGCAGGTGCAGACGCAGGTGTGCGGTTGAGTGCGTGACGATCAGCAAGTTACCCAGTCTTTACGAGCCGTCACCTCATTTGCCCTTGTTAGCCTTGCCATCATTGCTGCATAAGATACCGGCGTGATCAGGCCGCCGCATCGGCCACTCTATTATCCGCAGTTTACGTGCTCACCAAATCGCCAGAATATGGCCCGTCACACATAAAGGGGATCCGATCTTTTTAGCGTGATCGTGGTCTTCAAAGTGAACAAGGTCTTCAAATTGAGGTTATCACATTTTCTTGGTAGGCTAACTTGAGGTCATTTGGTTTTCTGGAGCTGAAAGATCATTTGACAAGAGCGTTTTAAATTCAGGGAGAATAGTTTTGTACATGAGATGTGAAAGTAACAAATGCAGCTTAAAAATATCTAACAGGGAAAGATGACTTCAAAATATTAGGGCATTACGTGAAACTTCTCTCTATCCACTAAAGTTAAAAATAAGTAATGTAAGTCATAGGACACAAATGGTATTAATAGATTCGTATCAGCATTAACATTGGGATTAATTAGAGTATTGCCTGTTCCTATTCTTACTTACGTTATTACTCCAGCCAATGGTGAGCGACGTCGTGACCTGCAATCAACGAGTTTATCTGATAGAACACACTTTATGCGAACGAATATTTGAGTGTCTTCTTTTTTTGAGGTTATGTCTTAGATACTCGATGCGCTACCAACAATTATTAAGATTTGAAGCGTGATGGACATACTGAAATGAGAGCAATTTAGAGTTAGGAGCGATTGCACAGTGATGGTTTGGAGTAGGGTTCTCTCACGCGGCAAAAAAGCTGAACTCTATGAGAATTGGCTTTTCGGGCCTGTCAATAAACTCGGAGAAAGTTGAATTACCGGTGCATTGTACAGGGTGGCGCATAAGTAACGCACCCTTTTAAAAAATGAATAAAAAATAAACTATGAAAGGAATAATGATAGGGTTGATTGCAAACGATAGAGGAACTCTCAAAGTTTATTTACATGTCGTATCCTGTCTACAGATTCTCAGTGTACAGTATATTGAGGTAATAAATCTTTGAAATTTACTTTTAAAACGGTGCGTTAGTTATGCGCCACCCTGTATCAATAGGATGCCTTCACTGCGATGCGCCCTTAAATCATCCACACATCCTGTTACCTCTGCATAAAGCGCTGGCGGCTGCCTGCCTTATGCAATCGCAATGCTGACAATTCGTACGGATCTCCCGTTACCAGCACGCGAGGCTTGCATTATCGCTTGCTTTAATTCACAAAAAGCCGTACAACTGAATTGAGTTTCCCGGACTGCTTCATGCAAGTTTCATTTAGAGTCGGTTAATAAGAGCGAGTGACACGCTCAGTGTGTGCGTAAACGCATGCTGCTTCTTTCCGCAATGTATGTTTGACGATCTTGATGCTCTTTTCTGTAATGTAAAATATGTGCAACGGTTTCGTTACCAAGTTTTGTAACGTAAATGCAAAAATTACATAGCGTTTTTCTGAAATGCGTGTGTAATTTTAAACATGATTTTGTTACCAGGTTATTCGAGAGGAAGTTGAATTAACTTCCATTGTATCAATTGTGTTACAATTTGTTCAAGGATTCTTAACTTCATTGAGCACAGACTTCCATCAGATTCGTCTGTTTTCTAGTCAATTTTTATTCTCTTCGGCAAACTATTTTTCAAGTTTCAAATTTTTTTTGCTGTTTCAATCCAATTTCTGTTTTTCTCGAAGTCAAAGTGCACACAACCTTCAATGTGGCTGGTGAGAAAATATCGAAGACTTTAATTTTTCTACTTTAGATTGGCGTCCGTCACAAAAACGTGAAATGGTAAACGGGATGTGTTAGTCGGGATATATTGAAAGTTGTATGCTGGTATTTCATGGTGGATGTAGAGAAGTATTTATGATAGGAATTTATCAATCACACAGCGTCCAACATACCACTGCTAACCAGTACGCCACACACTTGCACAATTGTTTAGATTTGGAGCACTAGCAATGTGTGTAAGGGCTTAATACATAATTTGTGTAATTGATGGGTTATGATTCAGCGTCCATAATTTTATCAAGAGAACACTATATACAACACACTCTGTGTTCTAGGGAAGGTTGTTAAAGTTTAGCAGAGGTTGAAGGGGAGGCAGGGTGGTTGAGTACGTAAGAGGAAGCGAAAAAGCTATAAGTTCAAGTTTAGATCTAAAAGTTCGAGCTACATTCGCTAGATGTAAACGTGCTAAATTTTGTGTTAATGATGTTGTTGTTCTACACCATGTAGGTTCATGTTGCCCGTGAATAAATTTTGGCTATATACTTCGTAAAAAGTATTAATACATGCTCATTCATTTTTTTAATACACGCAAAAAGTAAAAGTTTGTAAAAGTATACATTTCAGTTTATGCGGCTATTTAAAGATTGTGCAGTTAATCTTATAATGTGAACCAAAATTTTTCACTTAGAACCAGGATCTTCTACATAGTGTCTAAAGAATGGAGAAACCATTTTAGTGCTAAGAATTCTATTTCAGATGCCGTACTTGTGTCGTATTCGAAGTAAAGCATGGAAGGCATAATAATTTAGAGTTTGCAGCTGGACTGGGTATGTGTTCAGAGAGACAAAATAATACAGAAACGCTGGACTACAATAATGATATTGAAATTTATTGCGTCCGGTAATTCAGTTAATTCGAACTCTACATGAGGCTTAATTAACAAGTGACACATGCAAAATTTAGACAATATGATTCTTCTAACCCCAGTCACTACGAGAATAAATGAAGGCCACTCTCCTCCAGTGTGGGAAGTTTTACTGTGCTCACACTGGTAGCACCAGCACCTCGACGACTGAACAATTGTTCATGAAAGTCCGCCTTTATAGAAATAAAGATACACCCTTGAATAACATTTAAAGACTCAGTTGCGATAGGTCTTTAATGAGGAAAATTTACCGCTGAAATGAAACGAACGATCTCATTTTAAAAACGATTAAGAGAAGTTTCTAGTCGTAAACTATATTATGAATCATCGCCATAGTTAGTGCTGCTCTAACTAATTTTTTGGGGATGTTCCAATTATTCGAAAAAAATAAAGGCAACAAACAGGTGATGTTCTCTCTGTTGTCACTTCGAAATACCATAAAGCCTGGAAATAAGCCACGCTGAATCTCATCCGAAATGAATATTGTTAATATGAATAATTGATTGGTTAACTAACATTCCACACTCATTCACTGTGTTGTCTACTTCATGCCGATCTGTTCCGACAGATTTGCACGCCAAAACAAACGTGTTTTACAGCGCTGGTCAAAGATCACGCTACTTTTTGCTCGTCTGCCCGAGCGACTCCATCTAGACACCTGTAGGCTTATTTATTCGAGGCCAGTGTAAATATGCCCAAAGAATTTATTGCAATGCTCCACCGCTTAAATCCTCGCCAATAAAAGGTGTTTCTATCAGCATAAGTAATTATAAAGGTTCTATTTACTGATCGGGGCGGCAACGGGCTTTGGAAGGGGCACTTCACCTGATAGAGCGGGGCTACCCGAGTCAACACCGCTGCTCTCGCTCTAATGAGGGCCGGACACACCGCGCTGACATGGCGCTAAACTCGCTCTTCTTAACGAACAAATGAAAGTCCTCGCATTGTGCTAGAATATTACGGTTATTATTGTCGGATTAATGTAAAAAAGTGAAATTTCTCTCATTGTCCTCGAGGGATTATTGCTGGATTAATGTAAAGAAGTGAAATTTCTCGCATTGTCCTCGAGGGATTATTGCTGGAGTAATGTAAAGAAGTGAAATTTCTCGCATTGTCCTCGAGGGATTATTGCTGGAGTAATGTGAAGAAGTGAAATTTCTCGCATTGTCCTCGAGGGATTATTGCTGGATTGATGTAAAGAAATGAAAGTTCTCGAGCTGTACCAGAGTATTAAAGCTGTTATTGCAGGCGCAATGGAAAGAAAGGAAAGTTCTTGCATTATACGGGAGTGTTAGAGCTATTATTGCTGGTCTAATGGAAAGAAATGAAAGTTCTTGCATTATACGGGAGTGTTAGAGCTATTACTGTCGGCGCAATCTAGAGGAATGAAAGTTCTTGCACTGTACCAGAGTGTTTGAGCTATTATTGCTGGCGCAATATAAAAAATGAAAGTTCTCACAAAGGACCTGAGTATTAGAGCTGTTTTTGATGGCCTCATGTAAAGAAATGAAGCTTTTGTTTAAATGAAGAGTTGCAGCTGTGTTGTTATACTTATTCAAAGAAACGACTTTATGTTTTAGAGAAGTATTTCAACAAGCGCCGGTGAGTGTGTATAAAAAATGATAATTGCAGTTAAAAGAAGATGGTTGAGCTGACTTGCATGCAACCAAATTGATTTTTTTAAACACAAGAGCATTGGAGCTGTAGTTGGCATGCTTATGAAACGAAAAGGCATGTCTTTCACGGAATAACGATTCAAATACCCAGCATGCATATCCACAAAGAAAAATTATTGTTTCTTTATTTTCTCGAAAAATTGGTGAACTGTGAATTTTTGAGACAATTGCTGTTGGAATTACTTGAGTCGGTAAATTTTCACTACGACTTGCTTAGCTCTCAAACCGCAACACTGAGAACAAGACACGATCACAACAGTGACTCCATCAGCTGATGAAATGCTGTTGGTGCCGGTCCAAGAAAGTATGCGACACAGTTTCAAGACAACTGGCTCTTCATTACATAGATCTGAATATATATATATAGTTAGAGCAGACGCATTAAAAATATTAAAAGCTTTCTCACTGAGGCTAGCCTCCGTGGTTAGTTAAGATACTCTTGCTATCATAAATTTGTCGTAAACTTCATTTATAATTGAATTTTAAATTAACTTTATTAATCAAAAATAACAATAAGCTTTAAACTATAAACTCAGAGCAAAATCATAAATTTGGAAAGAAAGCCTATTATTATTGATTATACTAATACAATATTGAAAAAGACTTTTATTTAGAACTCTTTTGTGATTTTGTATTAGGTTGACAATATTGAACATTCCTTCAAAGCTTACGATACTATGAAAATTACTGAGATAGTTAAGCTTATCAAGCTTTGCAACATCATCAGTGAAGTTTGAGAGTGAAATTAGTATTCTCAATAATATCTATACTTCCGGATTGATAGCTGATGAATTGTTGGCTTCAGCATGACATTTTCCAACCAACGATTACTGGTGTGAGAGATTCACTGCTGCTGCCACTTGGAGCATCGTAGCTTGCAACGCTGTGAGGTTTTGTATTCATCACGATTGCTAGTGAAAGTATATAGTTATCTGCAGTTGCAAACCAAGTAGAATGCAAGCAGGTTTGTTTGACTTAGAGATGTAGAGAAATTTATGTTGCTCTAAAATGTTATAAAAAAAGACGTTGCACTGAAATATTGTAATTTGCGATAAAAATTATTTTTTACTCAGTGCACCTGCATAATTATGTTTAATTTTCTTTGATCCACAACTGATAAGTAAACAAACGTAACAAATTTTTGAAACGTCATTAAAAACGTTTGTTCAACAGTGGACGTAATAGGAACCGCACACATATGTAACTTCTTTAAGTCATCAACTCAATAAACAAAAAGACTTTGGCTGATAATATACAAGCATAAAAATGAGTACACCAAATTGCTTCCGTTCCCGACACCAAAGTCTCACGGAATCCTTCCTTGGGATATTCGCACTTTCAATGGGATCGGATCTGACAGGGCGATTGCGTACATGTTTGCCCAGGCTAACTTCTCGCAGGGGCATCTATGATTTTGAGCGCCCAGAACAGAAACTATACTTAGGTGGCTAAAATAATAATGGCTCATCGAAAAAGTTTAATTGGGAGTGCAGCTAAAAAGTGCGCCATATGTTCTGCGTTCAGCGGGTTTTACGGACAAACTTTTGAAAAAACACCAATTGAGGAACATTAAACCAAGAAAATACCAATCTGACCTCCCTGTATCGAACTTGCTTGGCTTCCCGTGAACTAAACGGAGCAGGAGACTTGGAATCTCTCTCATCTTCTTTAGCTTATCAATATTTAATGCATTTCTAAATTATGGCAAACTTATTCAGTACGATTATGAGTACTTGTATGCATGTTCACATGAACCCAATGTGAATGTGTAAAAATGTTCCCGTGTGCATTTCACTTGTTTTATAAAGTTTCTCGTTTAAGTAAATAATTGTGGTGTGTACATTTGAACGAATGTTCACGAAAAGTGTAAAAAAACGAGATTTGATCAGAGTATAATTTCCACTCGACATTCCGAGTGATAATAATAATTAAAAAACACGCATGAAGCAATATACTAAATGCCATAAATTAGAGTAATTTTTAAAATCCAGGAGCAGATGTATTTCAAAATAATCACTGGAAATTTAAGAAATTACATGGATATATCCCTGCAATTAATTCCTTGAGACACCACACAGGAAATAATCACTAGAAATAATAACTGGATATTCAAAAAATCACATGGAGAATTCCTTAAAATGAACACCTAGAAAGTGGTTCTTCAATTTAGGAAAACTCAAAATACACTCTCGTCAAAAAACACTTCCGTTGTGAGGGTTCCCAGCTGATTCGAAAAATTAAGTGGTGAAATAAATGACCCCAGATGTAAAATTTGTGCCCCCAGCTGTTTCGTAACATTTACCCAGTAAAATTCATACCCCCAGTCATTTCATAAAATTCATCCGGTAAAATTCATACCCCCAGTCATTTCATAAAATTCAACGGTAAAATTCATGTCCTCAGTCGATTCACAAAATTCAACGGTAAAATTCATGTCCTCAATTGTTTCATGAAATTTACCCGATAAAATTAATGTCCCATTTGCTTCGTAAAATTTCCTGGCACCGTTGACATATCTGCTCACTCGTGAGCCCTTTTGACTTGGACGAGATATGCAGGATCATCTGCACAAGAGTGATGTTTACAGAGTGGTTATTGCTTCTTTTTTACTGGAGTACAGAATCTAATAATTAGAAAATTTGATGCTTATTACACGTCTTTTTCAGGTCCATCGTTTTGGTGCAGGGAGGGTAAATTTGCAATTCACGATTGATGAATTTATGACCGGTGTCTACTAAATCTTGTAGAGCTGACTGAATGTTTTAGTTACGCTTACTACATATTGTATTGATTGGATAGGTTAGGTTAACGGATGTTCGGAGTTGTGGAAGGTAAAAATTCGCACCGCAAATCCACATTCCACAAATGATATTTTGTTCTTGAAAATTTTTCGTATGTCTGTCAATCAACGAGACACAAAAAAGATTCGAAGTAGAATTCTACTCAGTTAAACATTAAATCTATTCTCTGAAACCCTTTCGTCCACTACGCATTAGAATTTACTCTCTTAAGCACCACACATCCGAACACTGAACCCATGACCTGGAACACGAACATCACAAGCTCCGCAGCGAAATATGAAGAGACAAAGCGACGGGGACGTAGCGTGATGGCGCGATAGCTACATAGGGATGTCTCACGCAACGCTCATGCGCACCTTGTCTTCGGGGGCTATAACCCACGCATACCTGATGCCGAGCTCTGCTAAGTGTTTCTCACTCCCCTTTAATGAGAGATAGTGAGCCGGGCCCCTATCGCTCATACTCTTCGTATGAATAATGTAACTTATCGCTAGAGTGACGTATACTGCGGCGATATGGTTCCTACAGACTTGAGTTACATGACTTTGAGGATATGGTGACTTGTGTCTGAAGAAGGTGGGGATGATACGTAAAAGAAGTCTTGAAATGCGTGATTAGTAATTATATGGTAAATTATGCCGGAATGACGTTATTCATAAGCATTTGACCATTTTATATAGAGACTACAAAACATGGATTAAAATAGAGACGAATGTTTTCAACTAGGAATAAATGACTCCATAGAAATTAATAAGTTTGAATTTAGTTATATTATTATTAAAACCATTTTCACGTTGCTGTTCGACAATATTGTTCTGCTAAAATAAACAAATTAAGATAGAAAGTACTCTTTGTGAGTCCATTTTGTAAAATTAAACACCAGGAATACAGTTTCATGCGTTTCCTCTTGGTATTATAAATGGGAAGGACATTTAACTCATGCCGTTGATAATAAATCTACTACACAGTCGAAGTCCATTTAAACAACAGCGCGCAAAATTTGAGTTTTGGTGAGTGTAGCATGAGTAAAGGCATTTGTATAGGTGAACAAACAGAAAGAACAATGTTTTTAATTTCAATGTTGTCGATCAGCGACAAGTCGGGGAGTAGTCGCATATGGTATATCTTCCAGGTATAAAAAACCTCACTGAACAAACTCGTGCTTCAGTAATCAAAAGCGCTAGGTCTGCTTTTATAAAAATTTGCAGCGTGGTTTAATTTCACGATATCTTCGCTTAAAATGCTACCCTAGTTCATTGAAAGACATAAAGTTTGAAATTTTAAATATATCCTCGATCAACTAGCTGAGCAACCTCGAAATCCGACGTCAAATGAGACGTTGTTGGATGGAATTTAGAATTAAAAAATTCCTACACGTCATCTTGAGGCAAAGTTACGCATTGCTTCGGCCTTATTCCACAAGCGTCGATTTCTTCATACACTTTTGCGTATTCTAACAACATTCCTAATTATATTTCACGTTTCATTTGAAAATTATTCAATTCATTAAGCTCACGCACCACTGGTTCTTATCAAAGATGAGTGCATTATTGAGCAGCCTGAGCTGTAGTTACGTATTCTTTAACGACTACTAAAGCCTAACAAATCGTTTTGGAATCTGTAACTCACGCACCTCACCTAGGTATTAATTATCCTCGTTGCCCAAGCATGCATTGTCCTCCAGCCCCCCGCTGTCTAGGCCCTGCTCACCCCCTGCCCAGGGCGTGCATGCCGAGCGCTATTTGCCCAGTCAACACATTAGAATTATGGGTAAATTTGCACAAACCATCTGGCATCGCGTCTCCCACTATTTGTCGCTCCAACAGACCTCCTCTTCATGGCCGCGGCACTCACGCCGCACCGCTTCACCTACACTCATGAAGAAGCCACGTGATGCTCCTACGTTTGCTATAATGTCATTTGACCTCACACAGCCGGCTCATATGCCCTCGTATGGATTTTTATCGAGCGGAGTTTTCAAGAGAAGTTTATGTAGATTTATTGTGTCCTTTTTTGGTCTTGGGTTTTGATTTGAGTTTGCCGGTCTTCTACTTTTGTGATGAGGGATCTGGGTCGAGGTCTGGTATGTGTTTGACATGGCCACTTCGCAACTCTTGACTTTGCTGTTCTTTTCACTCTGGTTATAATAGAGGACTGTTACCGGGCAATGTAATCGTAGTGACACATGATATTTGTCGTGGGAGAGCTCAACACAAAGAGTTTGTGGTTTTGAATTTAAACGTGATAAAAGGCGTAAAAAAGCTTAACTGGGTGGGAAAATTTCTCTCTCAAATTACAGAGCAGTGAGTGCAAGAGCTTTTAAATTTTAGTAGGTTTTAGGTATTCGATTTTGAGGCAGTATCAGTGCATTATTGTTTAATATTCAATTCGGGCCGGATGAAAAGCATACGTTCTTCAAAAAAATTTCCAGGCCTCGGTGTGTTTCTGTGAGTAAAAACTGAAATTGGTAATGCGATGGCCCGTTGATTTTGCCCATTGTGATAACTGATCATGAAAAAATGTGTTGGTATAGTGGCTGATTTTTTTAGCATATCACAAAGAATTGATTATGTGTTTATTGAGTTGGAACGTGTGTTCAAGCCAGCGTTATATAAATATAAAAATCAATATAAAATCAGAAGAAAAATTTTCTCTCTGTTTTAGGAGGAATGATTGGTATTTAACATAACAGATGAGAGATTAATGTTCATGAATTTATTTTTCTATTATTTCTTATATAAATTCCCGTTATTAAAATTTTTGGATTAGACTGTTTAACATTCTCTTTAAAAAAATACTTTTTTGTAACTTGCTTGTAGTCAAATATCTTCGCTTGATAGATCGGAAAAAATATGTGTTCAAAGGTCAGGAATCTTGATTGAATCTTTCTAACAAATACGGTTGTTTACGCTGGGTTCCTTTTTCTGTATTTTGGTTATATTTTCCACATAAATACGGTTATGCTCTCTGTTCATCTTATTTCTGCACTTGCGTTTTGTTGGAATATTTTAATGTAACTCGCTAACTTGCTTGCATTTTCGTTACATGGTTGAGACACCGAGTAACAATGTACACTAAGGTAAAGATACATACTCGGAAGTCATTGGTCCTTTTCTCAAACGCTAAAATTCTCGATTGGACTTCTTGATTGAGGAGCAAAATTATAATAAAATTACAAGTCCCTGCGTCTGAAGTCCAGGGCTGCGACCCTGAGCGTTCGTACCCAGATGCTGAGAATCTTAGCGAAACTGAAATTCTGAGGCCTGACACTGAGACCAAGGTATGCCCTTTACTGAGATCCTTTGATCTAGTAATCACAAAGTGGCCGTGCAGTTGTGGGCTTAAAGAGGACTTGAGTCATGCAGAGAGCGAGGCAGGCACCAGTACGCTCGGTTGAGCTGGTTCTTTGCTGCGCGCAGATGACGTCGTGAATAAATGTACCTTGCCTCTGAGAATATTGACATCAATTTTAGGCATGGATATGAGTGACGTGAGTTTGATGGAGAACGGCATGTTAACAATTGTGTAAGTTTGAAGTGAAATAAGCCATGGCAAAAGCGCGGAGATAATTTCACAGAATAAAAGCCTTAGCAAACATGTATGATTATACTATGTGAGGTATTATGTTATGTTATCTTATGATTATATAATGTTACATTAGGTAAAATAAGGGGAAAATGTATACGTATTCTACGAGACCAGAAACTGCTGATGAAATCTTCGCAATAAAATACATGAAGCGTTAAGAAAAAGCGTAAGCATGAGAGCTGTGGCCTGCCAGAATATCAAGAGCGTTCACAGGATGAGATGAATGGAGCGTGAGCAAAAAGATGGTGCGCAAGAGAGATGTACGGACGGCGAGGAGCGGTAGGGCTGGGTCCCAAAGGAGCGCGCCGGCAAACATCGCTTCAATAAAGTTGTTGATGGAACAAGTCTGCCTTTCATGGCGCTTAACAAGAAGGTTCGGCTTGAGTGTTTACATGAGAGGGAGAGTTTGGGCGCTCATCTCGTAGATTGAACGCATTTGAACGGTCTTTTGAGCGAACTCACCGCCGCTCAACTTCAAGATCTCGAACTTGCTATGTTGCGCATATGTCGACAGGGATGCGCCAAAGCCGTCTAAATCAGAAACATTCGATTAAATCATCCATCGGGTACTCGAATTTCACGGCAGTGGTTATACTTCACAAGTGGGAAATAATTCGTTTCTCATACATAACAATCTCACGTAATTCTTTCATTTTAAACGTTACTTTTGATAATCAGAGACAATTATCGTCTCTGAATCTCTAAAATTGATGCTCTGTGTATGAGCGCAGAGAGCCGAAGTTGATCTCTTATTTGTGCTGAAGAAAAAATATTTCCTATCGTAATTCTAACTTATTTGTGCTGTTATTTTCTTGGTGTCTTCTCACATGTATTAGTGGAGAATAATTTTGAAACTGAAAATCCTCATGAGGAAGGAGTATTTCTTAACAACTCCTACGGTAGTATGAAATTATGCGTCACGCCCTTTTATATAATGAAATTCCAATAGAGCTTAATCAATATCATCGTCTAGGCCCACGAAATTAGACAGAGAGAAAGGACACGGCGATAATAAACGACTAACTGTTAGCTCTCGATGCCAACTTTCTACCTCCAGCGTCGCTTTACTCCCAAGTTCCAGACTGAATTAGTCGGAGTTCTCGTTTTGATCTCAAGTTTTGCACGGCTCTCGAGCAGAGATTAATCAATTGCTGCAGCGAAGCTCAAACGGCAGAGCGTGCGCGTGATTTTTTTGGGCGTCGGCCACGCGCCGCTATCTGGGCGCGCGTGTTCCCGCTCCTTATCAAAATACCCTCGACAGAAGCGCAAAGCACCGACCCAACGCTCTGGGATCCTTTGGATTGGGTGTGGGAATGCGTAAGTGAAGGGAAATTCAAGTGAACAGCTCACCGGAAAACAAGTGATCTCCTTGGATCGTCCACGCTGCTCCGAGCACCATAATATTTTAACGCGAGGTCTGACCTGCGTGCGCCTTTGTGTGCTGTACGTGGCGTGTGCTGCCATTGTGTTCTTGATCTTGTCTCACATCTCAAAATTTTAAGGAATTTATGATCCTCGTTTTGGAATGATTTATATTCGTTAATGGGAAATATCTTGAAATACCTTACATGTTCTATCAGGATGTTATTAGATTACTGTTTAGTTTTTAACAAAATACGCTGTAGCGTTATTCTCGGGTGATTATTTTGAGCTAGCAAATGGTGTTGTTTATAAACGGGGAATAATATATGCTCTTTAATATTTGGATAACATTTTTCGATAGTCTTAACATCTTTTGTTGCTTTTATGAGCGCTTCATGAGCAAATACAAACATCAATATAAGACATAATTAATGGAAAAATTGCATATAAGCCTAAAATGTTCTTGTACTCATGTATAGAGTGTGAGAATCTTTTGCTTTCGTCAAGTAATGAATACAAAACAATCTCACGTTCAGTGCACTGACAGTAAAAATGTAAAATTTTGAAACGGGGTTTAAGTTTCCACGAAAATACGAACTAAATACAGAAGTTTGATGCGATTGAACGAACGTATGGTAACTCATATAGTGATTGCAATTGTGAGTTTCTTCACACATAAATAGAGATTTATGCTGATGATAGGTATTGTTAGATCACAAGGAACCTTGCTCAAATATTTGATTTTAACCAAAAATATAATTACGAAATTGACCTTCAAAGTCTTGTGCTTCAGTGTTAAAAAAAAGAGTTATTTTTGCTAGCAGCAGATATACTGTATACACGCCTTTGAATTATACTGGCCCATGCATTCATACTGAAGGATAATTGTTCTGACACTTGACCAGTTCCGTCAGAATCGAGTAGTGTCACACTGTGCTTTTGCGTTTCCTCGAGCTGAGGGTTTTTGAAGTTGATGTACCAACGAAATAATTTTTGCTATTAATTATCCCTGATTAAACACAAATGAAAAACAAAACTGCCCCTGTAAATTTACGATCGATGTACAGAAGTTTACAAGCCAAGTGTTTTACATGGAAACATTGGTTTGATGGAATGAATAGTTCTGTGAGCACAGCAGGTATTTCTAAGTTGGTGATGAGACACCGAGGCCGCAAATTATACCACTGAGATGTTTACCAAAACACATTACAGTTTGTGAGCCCTTTGTCTTTAAAATTTTGAACTCATTTATTGTTAATGCAATATTATTTGGTTATTTAGATTCGAGCATTCACAATGCGTTCCTGCCTGTTAAGCATTCCATTAACTATTCTTTCTTTGCCGTGACTACTACTAGCAGGAGCATAAGCAGAATTGAAGAGTGCAATTACATCTAGTGTCACATATATTTGTCCACTACTTTTTTTCGCGTCACATATATTTGTCCACTACTTTTTGTCGTAATTTTGTTAATCTTTCGTCGCTGATTAACTGAAGCTTTCGCTAATGAGTGGTCTCGGCTTACCAGCCTCGCCATTACCCCATGAATTAGAGAGCGGATTTCCGTGATGATTTCAGAGCGATATTTTTTTAAGACGTTACTAGATAGTTAAATAATTACTCCTATTTAACGGATTTTTCAAATTAGTACAGAAAACATCCTGAAATCTTTTCACAATGAACATACAAGCAGCAACTCGCAGACAAGATAACACCTCCACGCAAAATTGTCAGGATTTGTTCGTCTTCAACCAGGTTTTAGACCGTCCGCAATCGCCACAGAATTCATTTAACCCGAGGAATTTGCATCATGGAATAACATTTTTGGCTAACTGACAATAGTTGCAGCATATTAACAACAGAAGAATGAAGATATGTGCTGATAATGTAATGTCTCATTAAATTCCCTTGATATTATGATGACCGAATTCCCAGTCAGACTGCAATCAACTAAAGAATAAACATAAAAATACGAGTAACAACTAAACAGTCACGCATTGCGGGAGGTTCATTTAATTCAAGATAACTAGCTCTTCATTAGACTTTTTGGTCAAAATGAGCTACTATAAGCAGGGGGATTAATTCAATATGAGGAGATAAAGGAAGTTTTGAGTCAACAGAGCAAGACTGTAGGCAGCCTGCGGCCACCAGCCGGTCGTGCCGACCCAATATGAGCTGCAGGAGCACGTGCGCCGCGTGACGGCCGCGAGCGCGCAAATATTGTGATGTTCGTGGGCCCGTGGTGTGGGCCCGTGGTGTGGGCCCGTGGTGTGGGCCCGTGGTGTGGGCCTGTGGTGTTGGCCCATGGTGTAGGCCCGTGGTGTGGGCCCGTGGTGTGGGCCCGTGGTGTTGGCCCGTGCCGTGGGCCGGTGCTGTGGGCCCGTCGCTGGCTTTTCCTATGAACACGCGACCAGCTCATGTCTTGGGCCCGTGTACAGTTTTCTCCGTGGTGGTTAACACTCATATGACATATCTTGCAGCCTGAATTCTGTTTTCAATCGCTTTTAGATTGCCACTCCCATGTTAATTTGGTTATTTCTATGTTTTGAATTTTCTTTTCCTCAAATTTGTTGCGAGATTTGTTTCGATTACTTAGTTGGTTGTTCCTTTTGATTAAATGTTTTCAAAATCCAGTTGTATTTTGCATTTGAACCTATCTAACCTGCTTCTTGAAAGATCAATCCTTCTGATGTGCTGAAGATTTGATTTGATCTTCGCATTTACAGAATAGTTAGATGTTGTGGCTGGCTATTTTTCAGGCTGTTCTAATCATCATGCCTTTGCTGAACTTCCGTGAAATTAGTTCAGTCATCCTTCCCGCTGAGCGGCTCGGATATTTCTTTTAAAGATTCTTTGCCAATGCTGTTGCTCAGGGCTGACAACGCTCCCACATAGCAGATTCTGAGGACCAACGATGAAAGAAAAGCGCTCACATCGCATCATCGAGCCAGGGTATCGCATCAGCGTTCTGGTTTCCTTTTGAGAGCTCGCTGAGGCCCTCAGGTATTTAACGTGTTGTATTCGTGTGCGTTGTTCACAGGGACAGTTTTACTTCACTGTAATATTTAACCTCAGAAATTCCTCGCGTTAATGTGCCAAATGACATTCACGTTGGCTTAATGTCTCAGGAAATTTGTTTCGTTTTAGAGAAGTTGAAAATTCATTTTGAGTTCGTCAAGTTATACACTTGAGAATATTTTTACTAAGTTACAAGGATAGGTATCACATGTATATTTTTTCTAAGAAAATTAAAAAAAACATTCATTTTTGGCTTGTGATGACTCACGATAATCAGACATCCTACGCAGATTTTCAGGGAAATTTTTTGGTGTGTGCGTTGTTTTCTTCATTAATCATTTGAACAAGAAGAGGCCTGGTAGAGCAGTGCCCGGGGTGCAGCCGGGAGAGCTCCATTGAGCCAGCGACCACCTGTCAGCCCTTGACTTCTCCACCGGCCTCCACTGTGGGTCTCCACTCACGGCGCACCCTCGCCGCCACTCCACCAGCCTCAGCTCCCTGGATTAAACCTATAAATCGTGTAATGAAATCAATCTTTCTCTTAAGTCTTTCAGAGAGCGCGAATCTTTCTCTCAAGTCTTTCAGAGAGCGGACCGCCGTCTGTCGAGGCGCTGCCGACTTTTGATTCCTCAAGAAATATTTCGTTAATCATCTGTGCAACGGAGGGTACGACAGATGGGATGTGGCTATCTGCTCCAGAACGTAACGCAATATGCCGGCCACAAGCCGTGCATTAAAATTACGTCATGAGTTACTTAGTGGTGCTTCATAGGTTTTCTGAGTTGTTCGAATATTTTTTAAAGAGTTTCGGTTCAAAATAATGGTTTTTATGAGCCTAGGTTGTTGTCATTTCAACAGGGGAATTTTTTAAGAAATGGGTTATTCTTCGTTAAAAGGCTTGAGGTTAATTAAGACAAAGTACGATGGTAATGTTCTTCTAAATCAAGTTACAATACACTGTCTAAATTGGGAAAAAATAATCCAAAATAACAAAGAGGGAAGAACTTTGAACATCGAATTTTTTAGGACGCTCTTCTCATTTGGTCAATTTGGCTACAAGTACAAAACTGAACAACGCACAGTGGCCTTAGTTTGATAAACTTTATAAAATTCTTGATTTGAAGGCTGTTGGCTGGTAGAGGAATGGCTATTATATGTTTAGACTTGGAGTTCACAGAAAGCGTGTTCACAAAAATGTGATTCACGTAAATATTTTTTGATTTTGAAGAGAGATGACAAAATTAGTTCTGACTCGCTTAAAATTTGAGTTTCAAAATCAATCTCATGGGAGCCGATACTGACACTCCAAAAATAATGCTCAAAATTTCTCCAAGTATTTAACTCCTCTACGCTAGCTGGAGGAGGTATTCAGGACGTGGGCCTTTGTATAACTCCAGTAAAGAACGTGAAAATAAATAGCCCATCCTTGTTTTATTTTGGTTGCTGAAAATCAAACAAAATTTAAAATTTCTGAATTGATTTCCAAGTTTTGTTTGCTTTAAATAGTATTCAAGAGCTCAATTAGCGAAGGTAGAGCTGCTGCATATGTAATGCCAGGAAGCAGTCCTTATTTGTGCGTAAATCATAGAAACCTAAATCATCATATAAGCCTAAGCCTTTATTATGTGTAAAAAAATTTTACCCACAGAATAAAAAATAATAGCGTAACCAGCGTATGTATCATGTATTCAATATTTTGAATAGGAATTATTCTCTGAAATTGTGAGAGCAATCGATGTACGCGCAAGATTTCTTACTGAAAATGTTGTATTCTGATAAAAAATCCCGTATTCTCCTATTCATTTGCGCAGTTTGTAAGCCAGGTAGAAAGAATAGAGAGAAATGGAATTTCTATTTTTATCTAAGTTTTTTGTTTTCTAGGTAGAGCTTTCATTTACAAAAACCAGAGCTCGATCTCTTATGTTTGTGCATTTTGGCTGATTGAAAACGTGTCCTGGAAAATGTGAGAAATGCATCTGATAATATCAACCAGATCTTAAGTTATCTTCGTTTCCCAATGTAAAAATCTTCAATAAAAAGCTGACTTCAATTCTTGTATTCGTTCTTCAATGGTAGGTGTCTCATTTCGACATTTTGAAAAAAATTGAAACCTGAGCGACTTTCGAACGCAAGAAATTCAATGAAACTTAAATTTAGCGAGCTTAAAGCTTACGACAGTTTGTCTTATTTGCTATAATTAACATTACCATGCAATACTACCGTTTGGTAAGCCTATTTCTTTCATTGGTTGTAATTTATTTATCTCTTCTCTCATTTCACAAGTAAAATAATAAAGTGGCTGAACTTTCATTTTAATTGCGTTGTACGAAAATCCGTTTTATAACGTAAAACGTAGAAATTAAAAAAAAAGGTGGGCTCATCTTCATTTAGTGTGGATTCGGCTTGAGAAATAAAATAAAGTTGGCATCGAAGACACTATTTCACCATGTGTTGAAGAAGGCTTAGAATAGCCTCATAGCAGCATTTCGTTCCTCCACCACCATCGATAAAGAGCTTATTCAGTAGACAGTATTGTCAAATTTTTAAGAAGGGCTAATGATACGTGCATCACCGCAGCAGCATTTCGTTCTTGCTCTAACCAGTGCGTGTTGCAGGTCGTCGCGTCTGAAACAGTACGCTGCGTCTAGCTAAAGCACCATCATCGATAATGAGCTTCTTCAGTAGACAGTTTCATCAAATGCTGAAGAAGGGTTAATGATACGTGTATCACCACAGCAGCATTTCGTCCTTGCTCTAACCAGTGCGTGTTGCAGTTCGTCGCGTCTGGAACAGTACGCTGCGTCTAGCTAAAGCACCATCATCGATAATGAGCTTCTTCAGTAGACAGTTTCATCAAATGCTGAAGAAGGGTTAATGATACGTGTATCACCACAGCAGCATTTCATTCGTCTACGAACAGGTGCGTGTTGCGGGCAGTTGTGTCAGAAGCAGAACGCTGTCTGTAGCTGTTGCATCGACTGACTGCCGCAATTTCGCCATAAATTTTTGAGGAAGCGTCATAGGCTCCCTTTATCGAGCCTGACTTACGAGCTGCAAGAAGGCCTAAGTGGCTTCTAATGAAATGCGCCCTAATTAATGTGCTCTAAATAAGGAGGTAATAGCACCACGAAGCTCTGCTTTGTTTGAGCTATCAGTATCTTTCGAAATATTAAGAAGAACAAAAGCTTAAACATATTGCAGGTCATAATAAAAGTTATTTTAAAAATTTTCAGTGAACAAAATCTTCCAAAAATTAAAAATTTAATTAAGCTCGAAGAATTATTTTCCGAGTGCCCATCGCTTGAAGGAATGTGAATCTTGATGAAATCAATGGAGAGTGAAATTAGAAGTTTTTGGGTTTTGAAAGGTTCGCAGAAAATGTAAGAACTAATCACTAGTGTACAGAAAACATGACTCAGAATTAGAGCATACAAATGTATTGTTAGCGACGATCAGCAGTTTCAAAATACATTCGCTTACACGCCCAGCTTGCACCTGTCACGTAAAATGATACTTGAATTCTAAAGAACTTGAAAAACTCTTCGAGATCTGTTCTGATTATTATTTCTTTACGTATATTTTAGTGAATACTTTAACGATAACCTTGTGATGCACTCACATCAATTTATTTCTGAATTTTAAAGCCGCGGATCAAATGCAAAAAACAATTAGAGTGGAACTATTTATTTCCGCGATGTAAAAGAATATGTTTTCATCGATCAACTTGATACCCGTCAACTCTTACATTAGTTTTCCAAGTTCCTCATAACTAAACCCAGGACGAAATGAAAATTTCCGGTAAAAAGCATAGTCTTTTCAGACACCCGGTCGAGTGGAGAATTGTGAACAGCGTTATCTTTTTCTCAACATGAAGAAACACCGTGCTCGGAATGCGGGATATCGAGACTTCTACCTTTCACACGAAAGGCAAGCGCTATTATCCATTAGTTCACGAAGGCCAGTGAGTCAAATGGTTATCATTGGTGGTAAATATTGAACAGCTTAAAAACCACCATAAGTAATTTCTCAAAGTTGTTTTGGGTCCCATCGTTTTCAACTAATGTAACTTACTGGGTAAAAATGAAATCGATTCTTGCGTACAAGACCTCCCCTAAAGACACTCTTGCTCAACCCATTTTCTTTGAAGTTAAAAAAATGGAGCGCAGCATCACAATATTCGTGACTTTAGCTCTAATGGCGCAATAAAATTTCAATGGGTGCGTCATCGAGCGAGAATATCATGCGCTGATCTCCACCGCCCTCCGCTGTCCTATCACAATTTCAACGATGATCGCTCATAAATAGGTAATAAAATAGCGCTCAGGTTGCCGGGACGCCGAAGTGGAGGCATCACCATCGTATCTCCATTACGCTCACCCTTTGATGACTATCACCATTATAGGAGTCTCTCACTAACCTCTGCGGTGTGTGTGTGCCTGGCTTGATAACACAGATTGCCAGGCTCGCTCTCCAGATTGGCCGACTTGATCGACTGGTCCTGGAACGTGCGACGCTAAATTGCCTGAGGGCCGGGGCGGCGCTGGGTGAGGGCCGGGCGGCGCTGGGTGACATGGGCCGCGTTCCATATGGCTCAAAGCTCGTGACAGCCCGTACCAAAAAGGGAGGCAAACACCGTGAGACAGGGAAGACACGGACGGACAGTAACTGCGGAAAAAGATAACAACTATGTAAAGCAAACACTCAAAAAGTATTCTTCAATGATGTTTGGTGATGAATGATGAAAGGAAAGTCTGTGTTTTACGAATTCTGAAGAATTCTCCATGGACGTAGAAAATCCTACGTTGTTTGTCAAGTACAATTTGTCTGTTTAGAGCTATTTAAATGTGCTAACTTCGCACAGAACCCTCTCTCTTCAAAGCAAGTGAGTTGACTTTAATTCTGAAGATAATGGTCGGTGATTTCTTTAAATGTCCGAGCACGAGCAGAAAGACGGAAAAGGTACCATATCAGGCCACGTGAATGAATTTGACTGGACGATTGAGTTAACTCGACTGGACGAAGCAGATATTCAAGTGCGGCTTCTTAGTCCAGCGTCTCAAAGGATTAGGATTCGCCATGGGAACTTTTGCATCCGGACTGTGGGAAACATCGATTCTCCCACAAGCTTATTCGAACTCTTTAATTAAACGCCTGGCAGCGTCCACTCGAGAGTCTTGGGGAACGCATCCCATCCTTGGTTCTTCGCGAGCAGAAAGCAATCAATTTAGGCCTTAAATTGAAGATATTTCGTATTCTTTTATATTCTGTGACGTTTACGTTTAGTTTACTTGTTGGAAAAGATTTGAAGAGTAATTGTAATAAATATTTGTCACATTCTATGGGTCAATCATTTCTTTTTTTTCAATTTCAGTAGGAATACCACCTAGCATTCGCATAGGTATAAGTTTAGGACCATTTCTCAGCACCCGAAAGTAAATAAATGTTTGGGTTAAGGTTTCGCCCATGAATAGGTAGAGAGATGTTTCTTAATAAATTAATTTTAAATCAAATTTTTTGTTCAATATTGTCAAGATGATTTAATTAAAGTCTCTCTCTGATTTTCCGACGAGCTGTTTTAGATCCTAAATGTACTCATAAATCATAACAACTGTTCCGAAATTTCAACGAAAAGAATAAATTAACATTGCAACTTAATTTGTAGTTAGTTGAAAAACTGTTGAATTCAACTTTAAACGTTCAGTAGGAAACTGCATCAAATGTCGCCCACGAAATGACTAATTTTCATTTTAAAATTCGTGTAAATTTGACGAATTTAAAGTGAGACTCTCACTTTAATGCTAGCATTGTAGATGAATTAAAAAAAATGTTACAGGTCATTGGCCAAAAATTATTGCGAATACTCATTTATTTGGTGAGCTTAAGTTCATTATTGGGCAATTTTCGAACAATCCCCTTCATTTTGAATTGAAGTTCTTATTTCTTAGGTACAAATGAAGATATCAGACAATCTTGAACATATTTAAGTAATTGACAATGACTGGCGAAAATTGGATAACAACTTTTTTTTTCGTAAATTCCAAATAATTCACACTCTACGTTCATGGCTGGTAATTCAAGAAATTCTACACTTGTCAAAAACATTAAAATGGTACAAATTTCCAATCAAGTAAGAATTAATATAATCGAGAAAGCAGCAATCTGATGAGTGTGTGCATCATTCACTGATCTTATACTCTAAAAATAATAACTCTGAGATCTGCAACAAGCGTGCTCCAGAGAACTGGTACTTTTTGAGTTAGAATCAATAGAGGCCTGTGGTGCTGCTGCACCGGTTGTTGAGGTCCACAGCGTCTACGTTATTTGTCAAGTACAATCTGTCTCTTTTGAGCTGTCTAAATGAGCTAACTTCATACTGAACTCTCTCTTCGGAACTAATATGTTAACTTTGATTTTGAAGATAATGGTTGGCAATTTCTTTAAATGTCCGAGCGCGACCATACAGCACGACTATTGGGTAACTATTGGACGATCTTAGCAGTTATTGACGCTGCGTGAAAAACACATACAAAGCCTCGCTCAATCGTTTATTGAAAGCAAAAATTATTATCGGTGCAATTATCATCAACCTCTAGGTTGAGGTGTGCAAAGCTTTGTAAGAAATGGCCTTACTCACTAACAAAAAACCATGACCACTTGTTGATGGTAGATCGAGTTTTGAAGGAAAATATATTTACTTGCTTTTTTTTAGCGGCTAGCTAGTGTACATCGCTTCTGCGACAATTGACGTGGGTATTACGATACCCATGTGTGATTATCAACGTAGGATCTTAACGCAAAGATGTCTTGAAACCCAATGTTATCCATTTCATGTATCAACTTTTCTGGAAATAAACTGATTTTCTTTTTTTCTCTTTTGCTCGTGTGACTCTCGCTTATAGCATCCAGCTTTTGCTTCATACGATCATCGAAATGCTGTCCCCACAGCATCATCTGTTTCAACGAACTTTGTGGCTCGTTAGCTGATGATCATAAAGTAGTTTCAGTTGTTTTACTTTGGGCAATGTCGATTTTGAACGACATTATACTGGTAGTTCACATAATATTGTCACATAGCTGTAAACTCGTAAAAGTATTTGAAAGAGTCAGACTGCTTATATGAATTATACGTTATCATGCATCTTGGTCATACATAATTTTACCCTGGTGAAAATGTACGATGTCGCCAAGAAGTGGTGAAAACAAATCGGTGTCCCAACATGTAGAACTCGAGAGCTCTCAATGACTGGAGGTATTTAAGGGCATTTCTATAGCATGTCATGTGGCTACGAGCGCACAGCCTCAGGCGCCGCAATGTAAATGTAAATTTTCAACTCCGGAATCCAAATTTTCGGGCTTCAAGCTTTCTGAACCTGAGCATTTTAGCACAATCATCACATGTCATGAACATTCATGTAATATGCTTTACTGACGCTCAGCCTATTACCTGAACATTTTGACCGCAATTGGTTGAACTGGAGTTCAATTTTCAACTTCAATTTCAAATCAATTGCTGTAAGCAATTTTGAAAATAGGGTAAACATTAACTGGATTGTGCCTTCATTTAGCTTTAATTAAGTATGATCATTCCGGAACACTGATGCCAAGTATTTATGCCATTTCGTCCGTTACAGATAAAATAATAGACGTCTGTTATTTATCCCCTTTCGTCTGCTTGCCCCCTTTAATACCGCTTTTTCTCAGAGTCTTCTTTCTGACTCCGCTGATTTCCTGGAGTCCGCCTCCAGACTCCGCTGGCGCCTCCAATACGCCTCTGCTCTGCATTTCCGCCTCCGCCACAGAGCGACTCTGCAACTATTGGGTGCCGAGCAAACTCGCTCGCTCATTCGATTGAACTTTCTCGATCAAACTAAAAGTTTGTGCCTTTTCCGTCGCTTCGAGTCGCGTCCAATCTGCCGGGCATCAACCAAAGTTAACTCGGAATCTCGCTTGTCGAATTTGAAGCGCTGCATACGAGCCGTGATCTAAGTTCCTTTTGCTGAACATTCAAGCGAATGTATTTCCTCGACTGCCACAATTCAAGATCCGGCGACGGTATTTCCATCTCGAAAGCGAATTTTGTCGCATCATCGATTGAGTTTGCTTACGCTTTTGAATTGCGATGTTGATGTTGATTGAAGTTTATCTGTTGTTATGCACAGTTTGTGCGTGATGTAAAGTATTACGGTGTGTGTTTTCACATTTTATGAATTTAATGTGTACATCTTTGAACGCGTGTGACGGATGATGAAGGTAAAACATGATGAGAAAAATACATTAGCGCTTAGGTTACCGGAATGAGTGAAAATAAGTGCAATTGTGAAAAAGTGAAAAACAAATTTCTAGGCATGAACCCAATAGATGGTATACGCAAGCACACTCACATTTGTGAACGCGAGCGTTTAAGTGCTTTTCACGAACCTCGACCCATATTTCCTGCGAATTCACTGGCGCAAAATGCGACTTTCCCTCGAATAATAAATCAAAGAGGACACCAGACCGCACCGCCGGCGGCCGCAAGATGGCAGCACGCGTCGAGGGTATTTTTAAGTGATAATGGATGCAAAGGCTGTCAAGGGAGAATCTATTACGCTCTTGATGGTCTGGCAGGCCCTTATCACCCGCCTGGATCGGAGCCACTATCACCCTCGCCAGCGCCAGTCGCTGACCCTCGTCATCCCTGTCGGGGCGGCGCAGGCACGTCTCGTCGCCGGCCTAATTTTAAGACCCGGATCATTTCGGCTAATTTGCTGCACTGCGCTCAGCCGAACCGGGTCTATTTCACGGGTAGTTTTAGACTCGTTTGCTGCACTGCGCTCAGCCGAACCGGGTCTATTTCGTGGGTAGTTTTAGACTCGTTTGCTGCACTGCTCTCAGCCGAACCGGGTCTATTTCACGG